>RJWJ010002867.1:0-93780 GCA_004363605.1 Indri indri | reverse complement strand
TTTTTTTTTTTTTTTTTTGAGACAGAGTCTCACTCTCTTGCCTGGAGCGAGTGCCGTGGCATCAGCCTAGCTCACAGCAACCTCAAACTCCTGGGCTTGAGCAATCCTACTGTCTCAGCCTCCCGAGTAGCTGGGGCTACAGGCATGCGCCACCATGCCCAGCTAATTTTTTCTATATATATTTTTAGCTGTCCAATTACTTTCTTTCTATTTTTGGTAGAGACGGGGTCTTGCTCTTGCTCAGGCTGGTCTCGAACTCCTGAGCTCAGGACAATCCGCCCGCCTCGGCCTCCCAGAGTGCTAGGATTACAGGCGTGAGCCACCACGCCCGGCCCTTTATGACTCTTTTTAATGTATGTTTTAAATATTTTAGGAGCCACTGGAAGTGGGGAAATGGTCTGTACAATATGTCAAGAAGAGTATTCAGAAGCTCCCAATGAAATGGTTATATGTGATAAATGTGGCCAAGGTAAACAATGATTTCTTTTAATCTTATGGAAATGTTTTGTTACATACTGAGTGCCCCTGTTGAAGATTTTACATTGGTATTTTGAAGCTATTATCCTAAGTTTATTCCTCATAACTGGAATAAACTCATTAATGTAGGAGATGATAATAGTAAAATGCCTTCTTGAAATCGTGGTACAGTATTAATAAAATAGAATTTGCTTTATTTTTTTTTTGATATTAAGGATATCATCAGTTGTGTCACACACCTCATATTGATTCCAGTGTGATTGATTCAGATGAAAAATGGCTCTGTCGACAGTGTGTTTTTGCAACAACAACAAAGGTATTTTTTAAGTGTTTTGGGCTAAAGCCCTAATTGGAATTTGTAAGGCACTATCAACATAATGATTGTATACATTGAAAGTTTATTTGAATGAAATGAGCAATGAATGCTAGGTAGAAAGAGGTGCTGTTTATTGTTTGACGAATGATTCTTAAGTGACTTGCGACTCTTCTTATGCTTATTTTTTGACAGTGTATGGAAATTGGGGCAATAATTTGAAGGAAGACCACAAAATGAATAGCTGTTATTAATTTTGACAGTTTGTGATATGGTAGAAATTTGGAATGGAAATTTCTTCAGAAGTGTCAGAGATATTTTTAAAGTATAAAATTGCGTTTAAAATTTAAGCCTTCACTCTTCTAAATAATTTTTTTCCCTCTACTATAGAGGGGTGGTGCGCTTAAGAAAGGACCAAATGCCAAAGCATTGCAAGTCATGAAGCAGACGTTACCCTATAGTGTGGCAGACCTTGAATGGGATGCAGGTCATAAAACCAATGTCCAGCAGTGTTACTGCTATTGTGGAGGCCCTGGAGAGTAAGTAAATACAGTTATTTAGTGCCATTTAAGTAATGCTTAATTGCTTACATTGTCTGTTTTCTTACAGATGGTGGCATGGGAGTGATGGTAAATGCATGAAAGTTTCAGTAAAGAAAATTAGGGGGGGAAAGCAACCGTTATTTTCACTGAAAAATAAATCTTGTTTAATTTTTGAACATGTCCATGTATTTTAAAAGTCTTGTTATAAGTCTGATTATTTTGGAAATTAAAAGTGAATTGTAGGTTGGGTATGGTGGCTTACGCCTGTATTCTCAGCACTTTGAGAGGACGAGAAAGGAGGGAGCGCTTGAGGCAAGGAGTTCGAGACTAGCCTGGGCAACATAGCAAGATGCTGTCTCTACAAAAAATAAAACAAAAAATTATCTGGGCATGGTGGTACGTACCTGTAGTCCCAGCTACTGGAGAGGCTGAGGCAGGAGGTTTGCTTGAGGCCAGGAGTTTGAGGTTGTGATGAGCTGTGATTGTACCACTGCACTCCATGATGGGGAAATGCAGTGTTTCCAGAAATAGTCTGACAGAATATAATGTTCTACGTCTTGGGTGACAGAGCCAGATCCTGTCTCTTAAAAAAAAAAAAGCCGAACAGCATTATTTGAAATAGGTTGAAATCATCATATACATTATTTTTATCAAGCAGATTATTCTTGTTCTTTAAGTATCAAAAAGACAAGAACTGTGTCCGATATTGCTAACCACTTCAGCACCCAGCAGAGTATTAGTTAGGATTCTCTAGCCATTTGATGAATGAATGACCTGGCTTAAAAGCAGTCTTCTTACCTTTGCCTATGTATGGCTTACATTTAGTGTGAGACTCACTTGTTAGAAGAAAATACATTATAGGCAGACCTTGAAGATATTGTGAGTTCAGTTCCAGACCACCACAATAAAGCAAATTGCAATAAAGTGAGTCACACAATTTTTTTGGTTTCCCAGTGCATATAAAAATTGTGTACACTATACTACAGTCTGTTAGGTGTACAGTAGCAATGGGTCTAAAAAAAAGTACATACCTTAATTAAAAACACTTAATTGTTAAAATATGCTAACGATCATCTGAGCCTTCAGTGACTTGTAATTTTTGCTGTAAATCTTGCCTCCATGATGGTTGCTGAGTGATCAAGGTGGTGATTGCTCAGTGTTGGAGTGGCTATGGCAATTTCTTAAAACTGCAGTGAAGTTTGCCACGTTGATTGACTTTCTTTCGCGAAAGATTTCTCTGTAGTATGTGATGTTGCTTGATGGCAGTTTACCCACAGTAGAACTTCTGTCAACATTGGAGTCAAACGTCTCAACCAATGCTGCTGCTTTATCAACTGAGTTTATGTAACATTTTAAATCCTTTGTTATCCTTTCACAGCATCTTCACCAAGGGTACATTACATCTCAAGAAACCAGTTTCATTGCTCATCTATAAGAAGCAACTCCTCATCTGTTAAAGTTTTATCATGAGATTGCAGGAATTCAGTCACATCTTCAAGGTCCACTTCTAATTCTAGTTTTCTTTCCATTATCTCCACATCTGCAATGACTTCTTCCACTGAAGTCTTGAACCCCTCAAAGTCATCCATGAGAGTTGCAATCAGTATCTTCTAAATTACTGTTAATGTTGATATTTTGACCTCCTCTCATGAATCCTAAATGTTTTTAATAACATCTAGCATGGTAAATCCTTTCCAGAAGGTTGTTAACTTACTGTGCCTGGATCCTTCAGAGGAATCACTATTTATGGCAGCTGTAGTGTTACAAAAAATACTTTTTAAATAAGAAGACTTGAAAGTTGAAATTACTCCTTGATTCATGGGCTGCAGAATATATGTTGTGTTAGCAGGCATGAAAACATTAATCTCCTTGTATGTCTCATTTAGAACTCTTGGGTGACCAAGTGCATGTCTGTCAGTGATAATATTTTGAAAGGAAGCTTCTTTTTCCGAGCAGTAGGTCTCAACAGGGAGCTTAAAATATTCAGTAAGCTACGCTGTAAATAGATGAGCTGTCATCCAGACCTGTTGTTCCATTGATAGGGCACAGGCGGAGTACATGTGTCATAATTCAGGTTTTTGGAATGGTAAAAGCATTAGCTTCAACTTAAAGTCACCAACTGCATTAGCCCCTAACAAGGGAGTCAGGTGTCTTTTGAAGCTAGGCATTGATTTCTCCTCTCTAGCCATTAAAGTCCTAGATGGCATCTTCTTCCAATAGAAGGCTGCTTGGTCTACATTAAAAACCAGTTGTTTGGTATAGCCACCTTCATCAGTTATCTTAGCTAGATCTTTTGTATAACTTGCTGCAGCTTCTACACCAGCACTTGGGGCTTTACGTTTTATGCTATGGAGATGGCTTCTTTCCTTAGACTTCATCAACCACCTTCTGCTAGTTTCTTTCTTCTGCATCTTCTCATCTCTCTTAGCCTTCATAGAATTAGAGAGAATTAGGGCCTTGCTCTGGATTAGGGTTTGGCTTAAGGGAATGTTGTGGCTGGTTTGATCTTCTATCCAGACCACTCAAACTTTATTCTCCATATCAGCAGTAATGCTGCTTTGCTTTTGAATCATTCATGTGTTCACTGGAGCAGCACTTTTAATTTCCTTCAAAAACTTTTCCTTTGCAACTACAATTTGGCCAATTGGTTTGTGCAAAAGGCCTAGCTTTTAGCCTATCTCAGCTAAAAGCTGACATGCCTTTCTCAATAAGCTCAATTGTTTCTGGCTTTTGATTTAAATTGAGAGGCATGGGACTCTTCCTTTCACTTGAACACTTAGAGTCCATTGTAGGGTTGTTAATTGGCCGAATTTCAATATTGTTGTGTCTTAGGGAATAGGGAGTCTGGAGGGGAGGGAGAGTGATAGGGGGGAATGGCTGATCAGTGAACAGTGAGAAGTCATACAACATTTGTTGATTAAGTTAGCCATTTTACATGGGTGTGGTTCATGGCGCCTCAAAACAATTGTAGTAGTAACATTGAAGACCACTGATCACAGATTTCCATAATGGATATAATAATAACGAAAAGGTTGAAGTATTGCGAGAATTATCACAATATGACACAAACACAGGGTGAGCACATGCTTTTGAAAAAATGGTGTTGTTAGACTTGGCTGGACACAAGGTTGCCACCAACCTCATTGTATAAAAAAACGAAGTATCTATGAATTGTAATAAAATGAAGTATGTTTTTCCTTAGAAATAATGTCTTTTATTATTTTCAAATAAGGATATCATCATATCAAAATCATGTACTAGTCAGGTGCGATGACACGTGCCTGTACTCCCAGCTACTTGGGACTGAGGCCAGAGGATCTCTTGAACCCAGGAGTTTGAGTCCAGTCTGGACCACACAAGACCCTGTCCCTTAAAAACAGAAACCATAAACTAACTGAAAAAAGAGTATATCCTTCTTAGATGATTCAGTTTTAGCATCTTTAGCTGTCTGAAACAATTCTGTAGACCCCTACACTGAAACTTGTCACAAAGCATTTATACCTGGTAGAGTCTTAGATGAGATTTATAATTATGTTACTAAATTTATTAAGGCCGAGCATGGTGGTGCACACCTGTAATCCTAGCACTCTGGGAGGCTGAAGCAGGAAGAACTCTTTAGCTCAGGAGTTCAAGACAGCCTGAGCAAGAGTGAGAACTCATCTCAGGAGGACCGTTTGAGCCCAGGAGTTTAATATTGCAGTGAGCTATAATGATGCTGCTGCATGTCTCCCCCCGACTCCCTCTCCCAAAAAATTGCTACACTCCTCTTCTTTTTGTTTTAATGGACAGGAATAATAGAATAACAGTGGAACTTTAAATGGAATGTTCATAATCCGAAAACTGCCTAAAGCTATTTTGATATTTGGAGCAAACAGCAGTACCTCTGAGTCTGATCTTTGCTTTGAGAGAGATCCTTTACTAGTATAGAAGCCAGGCATTGTTAACTAGAAATAGTAGATGAATCTTTCAAGAGTTTATAGATTTTCATGAATAAAAGAGAGAAGAAGGTTGAAATGGTTGATATTACAAACTTTTTTGGAAAAAAAATTAGCGCAGTATAGCAGAAATGTAAGTTTAATCAGAACAGTATTCTGGATTATGCCACTTGGTTGTTTTTAAAAAATGAAAAAAAATTACTTCATCAAACAGTAATTTTAGTCTTAACTGTTTTTTTACAGCTGGTATTTAAAGATGCTACAGTGCTGCAAATGTAAGCAGTGGTTTCATGAGGCTTGTGTGCAATGCCTTCAAAAGCCAATGCTATTTGGAGACAGGTGAGAAGGGCATCTGACCTTTACTGACTGACTGATTTTTGTGGCTTTTTAATTGTGGTTATGTTTGTAGTTTCAGATTTCTAAAAATAGTTTTAACAGTGATTTAGAAAGGAGTCACTTCAGAGGGAAAATATTGAATAATATACTTTAAATACACGTAATATTTGTGCTTTTTGATATTACGTCAAGAAGCTTTTGAGTACTTTCAAAACGTACATGATTATGTACTTTTGAATACTTTCAAAATGTACGTGTAAATGATTACATTTGCTCTTATTGCCCCACAATGCTCTAAACTATTCTTATTGGTACCTTTCCTTTAAAGAACTTCACAGGGATCCTATAACAGAATTGGAAAAGGCCATAGGACCTTGTTATAGACACAGTTATGCTTTAGATATAAAGGATTTCTAAAAGCAGTCTTAATGTGCTTTCTGTATTAGGATAATGTGGAATAGCAGAGTGAGCTCCAGAAATAAAAATTAATGATAGATTACTAAATTTGGCATTAAAAAACCTGGGTTTATATCTTGGCTTATGCCACTTAATTTTCTCTCTGACTTTAGAAAGGTCTTTTGCTTGTATCTTTTTGGGCTTATTACCAGTTATTTTGAACATTGAATGAAATGATGTATATGGAGTCAGCCATCACAATTCCTAACACACTCAAGCCATTAGTAAACTATGGGTGCATATAAATCCTCCTGTGAATTTTGAAGATCTCTAATGGTTCAAAAAGTTTTCCCTTCCCTTCAGGCACAAACAGTTTCATTTATTATTAGAAAAGAAATTCATTAAATCGCAGTTTCATAATTCAAATTATATTTTGATTTGAGTATCAGTCCTTACATCAACTGTAGGATATTCACTTGCTCAATATGAGTTATTACTGTTAAATAATTTATCCTTAATTACTCAATATAAAACTTTCCCCTTTTTCCTTAGGTTTTATACATTTATTTGCTCTGTCTGCAGTTCTGGACCAGAATACCTCAAACGTCTACCATTACAGTGGTAAGCATGGAAATTTGTGTTTTTTTAAAAAAGGAAGCCATATTTTTAAACCTACAAGGTGAAACTTTCTATATACAATTACATGGCTTAAATAAAAATTCGATCTTCTTTATGCCTGCCTTTATTTCTTTTATTTATCCTAAAGCCTGATGTCACCTTCACCAAGGATTATCTACCTTTTTTGCTAAATTAATAAGGCTATTCATTGTGGAGTGGCATAAAAAGCTTTCAGACAACTTTTTAGATCTTCAAAATTCTTATTCTTGTTTCCAATTCTTTGGACCTTCAGAATAACATATAGTAGAAGAGAGATAGGTATATAACAAGTATGCCAGTTTTAGCTTCAGTGTAGTAATTGTTGTGCTACACTTGTGCTACAGTGGAAAGTGTTGAATTTTGGAGATTTACTACTAAAATGCTTATAGTAAGTATTTAAAAATTTTTGCTGTGTTTTACATATTTTAGGAACATAAGAGTTACTTCATGAATCAGGTAAAATAAAGTCTGGTGAAGTCTCATCTATTCTGTAGCTTATATGTATTAATGGTAATGAAAACACCAAACTTTTGATCGTAGGTTATATTTTCTTAAAGTCAGATCTTTGAATGCATTTGAAGAAGTAATTCAAATATGTTTTAGTTTATAGTTATTATTCAGGACAAGTAAATATTTAGTCAGTGTTTTCCAAATATGTAATGATTTTTTGTTTTGTGACTATGCCTTGTGATATTGATCGTCTACCTGAATACTTCACTTTTGATTTTTAATTACTGGTTTTACAAAGAAACTGTATGATTTTCTTAATAGTAACTAAAACCATTGTTTTCATATATTTTGATTATTTTTGGATTCCAGGGTAGATATAGCACACCTATGCCTTTACAACCTAAGTGTTATTCACAAGAAGAAATACTTTGATTCTGAACTTGAGCTTATGACATACATTAATGAAAACTGGGATAGATTGCACCCCGGAGAGGTAGGTGGTCTTAGAGCTAACTTCATTAGCTACTTGTTGTCTTTTTTGTTTTGTGTTTTGTTAAAAACAACTAAGACACATGTATAAGTCAGCAACTAAAGTAGAATTTTATTTTTAGTTCTGGGGAGAAATAACTTTGGTAAAGATATCAGGACCAACCTTTTCATCCTCCTATGTTTGTTGCCTGTTGAGTCTGGAAAATTGTAGAAGGAGGAAATAAATTATTTGATTCTTCCACTTTCTGAAGTAAGAATTATTGTAGTTAAAGGTAGAAGAGAGGGAGAAATTCTTAGTGTTGCGTATCTTACTCATGATTCTGCCTCCTTTTCCTCTAAGTTTTCTACAAACTTAGAGATGTAACCAACATTCTTTCTTGCTCTCTTTTTGGTACTCCCTTATATATCTCTGACTTCCAGGAAAGGTGGGATCCATTGATAGTGTTAGAATAATGAGTTACAGAGTGAAGCTGTCTGAGTTGAAGATTATATCCCTTCATTCTGACATCCTGTTTTGTTTCTTATTTGCGAAGTATAACTACCCATGCTGGTTTACAAAGTCTTTTTTTAAAGGAGTATAAAAGTAATATATGTTCATTAAAGATTTTGAAACTATAGAATAGCACAAAGAGGAAAATAACTAGAAGTAAGTTTAATAGTTCCTTATTTTTAGCATTTATTTAGAATTATTGAAATACAAATACTAACTATGCTTAGGTTAAAACTAACAAATTTGTTTTATAATAGATGGAATTTGATGTATGCATTTTAGTCATGCATTCTTTTTTGAGGTAAAAATTGTATAAACTGATGAGTAACTTAGGAAGAATTTCTGTATTTGTAGCTTTTAGACATTAAGGAATGTGTAAAGTTCATATCTAATACGATGACAAAGGGTTTTTTGGGGGTTTTATGGGGCATCTGGGAAAATATAACACATATTTTTTCAGTTGGTAGATCAGCTCCATAAAGTAAATACTTGCAGGATACTTAAGTTTAAAATTCAGGATATTGAAATTCAATTGACGTAAGATGTTTTGAGTGTTAGATAATGGACTAAAATACCAATTTTTGTTAAGTTCACTGTTAATTGCTTCTTTTTGTAGATGAAGTTTGAGAGAAAATGAGTGACTTATAAATTTCATAAATTTTAATAAACTAATAAGAGAAAAGATTAAGAGATAAGGCATTAGTAGTGACTGTAGTACCTTATCCCTTAGTCATCTTTATAGTCATCTAAATATTTGATGCTCTAATATGTTTATTTAAAAATTCTTTCTAGCCATGATTTTTTTAGCACTTCGTATGCAGATACATCTATATGCTTGTTAGTACATTTTATGTTTCATATCATGAAATTCTACAGTAGTTACTTGATGTAGATGGTATACATGTAAAAACTCAAGTTGTATTTATTTCAAATGCTATAATTTTTTGCTAAGATTTAAATTTTCATGTTTGGATTTTATTTTTGGGGCTGAAAATATAAAACAAAAATGACAGTCTATTTTTCAAGAGAAGAGTTCAATTTATAAATTTCAGGTGTCTCGGCTCCAGCTGAACTTCTGTTATATATTAGAAAAACTTTACTTCAGCAATAGATACATGTTTTTCTTTTTTGTATCCTATGAGATAATGTCTTAGAAATAAAAAAAAGTTTTACTTTTTAAAAGAGTACTTCCATTTTTTTAGCCATCAAATTTATTATCAGAACAAGTGACTACTAATCATTTCCCATTGTTCTTTCTCTTAACTAAAGTAAGAAAATATCCAGACTTATTAGGTAAATATATCATTTGCAGATTCTAGTTATTGACAGATTGAAGCTCAGGTTTTTAATTCTCTATATTAATCTTTTACATCTGTATACTGTAATTACAATTAGATTTTAGGGTGAGATCTTAATAATAAAGAGATCATAAAATTTGTGTGGGTCAATGATGTTTATTCAGTGTTTTTAATTTAGTTTACTTTTATTTTATTTTACTTTTTTGAAACAGGGTCACGCTTTGTTGCCCCGGCTAGAGTGCAGTGGTGTCATCATAGCTCACTGCAACCTGAAACTCCAGGGTTCAAGGGATCCTCCTGCCTCAGCCTCCCAAGTAGCTGGGACCACAGGAGTGTGCCACCACACCTGGCTCACTTTTCCGTTTTTTTTTTTGTAGAGTCTCTTGCTCAGACTGGTCTCCAACTGCTAGCCTTAAGTGATCCTCGTGTCTCAGCCTCCCAAAGTGCTAGGTTAACAGGTGTGAGCTGCCATGCCCGGCCACTAATTGAGTTTACTTTTGTTTTCGGTGATATATACCAGCAAAGATAAGAAACAAAGGTAATTCAAATAATGAATTATTCCAAACTGAACAGTGAATCTTTGGTTAACTGAAATTGAATTGCAAATTGGATTTTGTCACTAATCCAAATTTAGTTAACCAAAATTTCTTTTTGTTTATATTCTTGTTCAAAATCTATTTTATTTATATTTCATAATTGAGTACCTTGAAGTATTTGAGTCATTTTGAACATCTATTCTTATTATACATAATATAGAATATATAAGCACTTTCCCTAGAAATTTCTCTTCAAAAACGAAACAAAGCACAACAGAAATTGTGATTTTACTTTCTTTAAAATGTGGTTTCCTCCCTCTCCCAACCCAGGTAAAAGAGAAAAAAAATCTTATGATGTGAGAAATTGATTTAAGTTTTTTTTATATGGCATTTTGCTTAAGAATATATATTGCACACCTAGTCACAGGGAGGCACTCATCACTATTTACCATTCCTGAACTTTGATTTTATATATGATGATAATGGCTGAACTTTAATGGTATTTTTATTTTATTTCAGAAACCTAGTAAATATTTACATTTGTAATTACTTAGCTGTAATTACATATTGAGTCAGTGGTATTCTGTTAAGTGTATTATGCTTTTATTTTTTTCTGATTGTCATATAGGAAATACTATGACCTTTTTGTTTAAAGACTATTTTTTAGAGCAGATTGAGGTTGTCCCTTTCCATCGCATGTGTTGGTGTTGCCTCCTCCATTATCACCATCTCCACTGGAGTGGTACGTTAGTTACAATTTATTAAACCTACATTGACACATCATTATCATCTAAAGCTGTGTCTTCTTTCAGTACCAAAAAGAAGTTTCAAAAATCTTAAACTTCTTTTGAAGATAAGATCCTTTCCATATTGAAAGGCAAATTTAACATCGATTTATTATATTTTTTTTCTTAGTTGACTATTGTGTAGAATTGTTGTGAAGAAAAGCTAAAACTTTTGAACCATATTAGAAGATAATGATAGTTTTATACCATGTTTCCATATGTGGTTTTTGTATGTCTTTACAACTTGGAGCCTTAATGGTTATCATGTAGATTGCGTGTAGCTGTTTGAGGAACTATATATAATATATTTTGAAATATTTTCTTTGAGGTAGTAAAAATACTTTATAACATATGAAGCCACAATAAAGTTTTCCTGAAGTTTTTATTAAAGTGAAGTCTCACGTTGTTGTACCATATTGTTTTGAGGAGTTTAAAATGATGAAATATTAATACATTTTGGAATCTGCATATTGTCATTTGTCTTTGATTCCTAATGTGATTGGAAATCCTAGTTCTGTAACAACCTGCTTTTCTGTTAACTGTGGACTTAAATTTTAAAAACTCTAAAGTTGATAGCAGAGGAATGTATTGAGTGCTACCTCACTTTTGAGGGAGATAGGGAGAAAAACTTAGGTGAAACTCAGTGAAGTATTATAGTGGAAATGATATTAAAGGAAAATTTATAATAGAGGTAGTATAGTACTTTTAAGTAAAAATTTAAGAAATCTGATTAACAATAATACTTGGGGCCTTGAGTGTTATACACTAAGCACATATAGTGTATAGGTTGGCAACAAATTACTTAAGCTGTTAGCTTAAGCCTAGGTGGTGTGAAACTCAATATTGGTAATAGAGGGGAAGAGTTATACTATAAATAGTAGCATTTATGTCTGTGTGGAAATATATAAATCTGAAAGTAAAAGTAGTATGAGATTAGTATCTGGAGAGAGTGGAGCAAAAAGGATTAATCTATTGAAGATTATATTGTAAACCTCATGGTCAGATGGAAGGCATATGATATGATGCTCTTCAATGCAGATTATCTGATTTACATGATAATACTTGTACTTTTAGTTTGCAAAACACAGAAAAGGAGCCCTCGGCCCCTTTATGTAGTTAACATATACAGTTCTGTGCAAAATAGTCTGTGGAACACTGAAGGACTTTACAGATAAAATTTTAGGGAAACCATAGGGAGTAAGTACCAAAAGAAAGTAGGGTTAAGGCTGGGTGTGGTGGCTGATGCTTGTAATCCCAGCACTTTGGGAGGCTGTAGCGGGAGGATCGCTAGAGGCCAGTAGTTCAAGATCAGCCTGATCAACATAGTGAGACCCCGTCTTTACAAAAAAATAGAAAAATTAGCCAGGCATGCAGGCAGGTGACTGTAGTCCCAGCTACTTGGGTGGCTGAGGCAGGAAGATTGCTTGAGCCCACGAGTTTGAGGTTGCAGTGAGCTGTTATGATACCACTGCACTGTAGCTGGGCAACACAATGAGAGCCTGTCTCAAAAAAAAAAAAAAAAAAAAAAAAGTAGAGTTCATTGTGGTTTTCAAAGGTAAAAAGGAGTGGGTTTCAGAAATCAGGAAGTGAGTTTTGTTGATTGTTGGCAAAATTGTAGAGCAGATTTTTCAGATATATTCATGAAGATTTAAAAAAACAATAAGGGAAAAACTCTTATTAAAATAAGTCATGTTAAATATCCTGATTTCTTTTTTGATATGCTTAGCAACACTGGTTTGTCACATGCTCTGGGCATGGTGTAGGCATAGTATAACTTGATTTCAGGTAAGGTTAAAATGTGAACTGGTTAAAGTAAAAATTAAATGGAAAATAGTAACAAAATCAATACTTTGGAGACATTCTTGAGGGAGACTCTAACTGAAGGCCACAGGGTTCTGTCTTTGTCTCTGTCCTCACAAGAAGGATGACACAATTAAGAGAAAAGATTATCTGGAATAGTGAGCTGCAAACAAAATAAAATTAACAACAGTTACAAAGTTTTGCTTTTAGGGTAAACACAACAGTACCTATATATGATAGGGGATACTTGATTTGATAGCAGTTCATCTGGTAAGATTTCAGAGTTGTGGTGTTGAGGGAGGAGTAGAAAGAGGATACAATTAGCCAAAAGCTTAACATAGAATAATCATGTGATGTGATTGTTAAAATTTTTAACCTAATCTTATACTTAGACATGGTGGCTGCTTTCAAATATTTGAAGAGCTGTCTTGTCAAAGAGCTCCAGGGAGAAAGGTTTTGCCCAATGGAATGGGCTTGCTCGGTAGGTGCCTCATCAGCTTTTATCAGTAGTAATACTTAAGCCACAGTTGAATGACTATCTCTACTGCAAAAGAGATTGCAGTATTGGTGGAAGGTTGAATTAGATCTAGGGTCTTATTCGGGCTTTAAAGTCTGATTCTGTCATTCCTCCTTTAATGGAAATTATCATTGGACACTTCAAAAATTAGGAGAAGATTGTATAATATACAGGTGTAATATAAAGGAATGAGCACCAAATTGTCCTATTTCATACATGTATTTTTTTTTTAGCACTGAACACGTTGGCACAGAGTAGGCTGTCAGTGAACGTTGAATGAATGGACTTATGATCAGTAGGGTTTAGGTTCTAGCTCTCTCACCAACTTACCAGGTGAATTTGAGCAGTTCATTTAACCTTCATATTTGTTAATTCATCTATAAAATAGAGTTGGAGTAGATGACTTATAAGTCTCTTCTAGCTTCAGCATTCTTTGTGGGAGATTTGTTTGCTCTTTCACTTAAAGCAGTTCTGAGGTTTGGTAGTTTCAGCTGGTAAAGAACATACTGGCTGCAATTTTAAAAGTCAACTGTGATATTATATTTTGGAAGTTTTTTTCTTTTTTAAGTTTTTGTGGCTTTAATTTATAATTTTTTGCTAATGTACCCAGTCTTTACCACTTTGAAGGGGCAAAAAGGTCTTTGAGGGAAAGCCCTATTGGAACAAAATAGAATATTTTCTAGAATTGAATATTTAGATTTTAAAATGGTTTTTGATGATGAAAAATTACTGAGCCATTTAGGGCTAACTAAAGTCTGTAATTGTTATGAAAGTAAAATTGTCCATGTTCACAGTATTTTTAAAAATTTTAAGAGATTATTAGTTTATGCTAATATTAGAGGTATTGGGAAATAAAATGGTATGTTTCTCATTACTACTTATACTCCTTCCTGTTGATACCTGTTAGAAGCTATTATGGCAAATATTAAAATAATTCTAATGTATTATTTCCCTGGGTTCTAGAATTTTAAAAAATTTAACTATAACTAATAATGAAGTCCCACTTTTGTAGTGCTCTACAGTTTGCAATTCTTTCACATATTGTTTGATTCATATAATCAACGAATAAAGCAATTAGTGCAGGAGTTATACTGCCCCTTTTCTAGGTGAGAAAGTAAGCCTTGAGAGGTTCAATGACCATAGGTCACATAGTCAGTAAGGATTTGGCGTTAGAACTTAGGTCTTCTGACTACCAGTCAGTACACTTTTTTTTTCCCTCTACATCACATTGCCTCTATCTAGCACCTGTTTATTACTAATTGATGAAATTATAGTGCGTTAAATTGTTTCTTGATACTTCACAGCTGGCAGACACACCAAAATCTGAAAGATATGAGCATGTTCTGGAGGCATTAAATGATTACAAGACCATGTAAGTTGATTTATTTTATGTATCCCTATGAGGGAGACATTAGTAAGTATAAGGAATAATAGCATTGTTTAAGAATTGTGGGATTGGTATATAGAACAAGTACATACCATCTTAAACTTTTTAATGTCCTGTTCTCATTCAGTCAGAGTAAGGCAGTGATTCTGAGGGGCTGGAGAAGGGAAGAGTAATCCTTCTGAGAATGGTGGGTGGTAGGCATATCAGTATCTCCAGGGGGAATTCGGCCTGTTCCATTGAAAAAGCATATTCAGCAATAACTTACTTCTATAATGTAACCTACTAAAAGTAAAATAAAATCTTGTTAGCTGGTGGGAATAAACAAAAGATGAGAAAATATTGTAGAGAATATGGCTTTTTTAAAAGATTGAGATTTCTGTGGTTTTAAGATTAGTTATTGCCATCAGTTATGGAAAAGTAATATTACTGGTTTGGGTGGTCTAAGATAATTGACATTATTGGATATGTTCTTGTATAAATCTTCTCCCCTCCTTTTTTAAACCAGTGTATCTATCTTTCTTGAAAATATTTTTAAAATGCAGCAGAAATTTTATAAATGCCTGTACTGACTCCAGTAAACTTTTGAATTATATTATAAAATTTGTTTGCAAAAAGTTGCTGTTTTTAATTTGACAGCTTTTCCTCTTTACATAATACTATAATTACTAGTGGCTAGATCTTTATATCAGCTCAAAAAGCCATAATATACCTGAACAATTATTGTACTGGTAAAAATATTTTACAGGACAATGAATTCTGAATTTCAATTTAGGATGCCAGAAATATATCTGTTCCTGTTATGGTAGAAATGGAGGCTCCCCTTTTTTAAACCTGCATTAAGTGGAAGAACATTCCAAATAATTGGTAGAGGTTCTTGTGCCCAGGCAGGCTTCAGTAGAGCTAAGATAGATGGAGATGTTTGGTAATAAAGTCCCTAAGAACTAAAGGAAAAGGGCTAAGGAGCATATTTTTCAGAGGCCCAAATCCATACTCCACTGAAATAATACTTCTTCGCCCCATGTTATTTCCAATTCCAGATCTGGCACACCAGACACTGATTTTATTTCCTGGGCCTCTAGGATTGGTATCCTATAATACTTCATTTTCCAGTGCTATTACCTGTTATTTTGACCAGGGTTTCTCTACTCACAGATCCAATCTGAAATAGAATTCCTCTTTTCCTAAAACTTTTTTGAGATATTTCTAACAGATGACATGTAAATATGGAAAAACATTTGGACTAAATTATACCATTCTTTGCTCTTTATTCCTTTAAAAAGTTAGCTGCCATGTTTAAAAGGACAAGTAAGACATGTGTTCTTCTCCCTTCTTGTCCTATCCCTTCCCCCCATCATATTCTACTGTGGCCTGGCTCTGGGCCACATAAGAATCAAGGAAAGCAAGGGGAAAGGAGTTTTTGTAGTATTGGGTGGGCTTTCATGTATAAGGGACTTATATCTAAAAGTTACAAGTTAGGGTCTGCCATGCATATGTGTTCAGTTTTTAAAATTTTAGTTAATTTCTTTAAAAATTTAGGTTTATGTCTGGGAAAGAAATAAAGAAGAAGAAGCATTTGTTTGGGTTGCGAATTCGTGTTCCTCCTGTGCCACCAAATGTGGCTTTCAAAGCAGAGAAAGAACCTGAAGGAACATCCCATGAATTTAAAATTAAAGGCAGAAAGGCATCCAAACCTATATCTGATTCAAGGTAAAAGTTGATCTGTGGCTTAGTTTTTTCTCTTTAGCTTATTTGTAACTAAATATGTATATTATTTAGTGTCATTAGTATATTTGAAAGTAAAAGTGACACTTACCCAGATTTTTTTTCCTGTCAATAATTTCTTGCTTAGACAAGGTACCAAAGAGTTGATGTTAGATGCTTGTATGTTTATTTAGATCTTTGGCCTTCCAGGAATAGACCCTATTGATTTTTTTTTTTTTTTGGCCTTTGAAATTCTGTGTGGGAAACCCTGTTGATTTTGTTAGCAAATAGCTTAAGAATTGGCCTATTCATTTGTTTGTTCACTTATTTTTCATTTATTCATTTGTTCATTCAGTACATTTATCAAGTGCCTTATTATCTAACTGCTGGGGATACAATGACAAGGTAGATTTTCCTTCTGCCCTCAAGGAGTTTACATTATAGTGTGGAACAAAGGTGACAAACAAGTAAAATAATTACAGATCATAGTAGTGCCATTTAGGAAATAGCATACTATTTTATTTTAGACTTTGTTGGGATGGATAGAGATGGGGGCATGGTACTTTAAAAAGGCATAAGGAAGGACTATTTAAGATAATGTTTAATAATCTGTTATGATATTAGTTTAAAAATAAAATAAATTTTTTAAAAAAGATACTATTTAGGCCGGGCGTGGTGGCTCACGCCTGTAATCCTAGCACTCTGGGAGGCTGAGGGGGGAGGATCACTTGAGCTCGGGAGTTCGAGACCAGCCTGAGCCACACTGAGACCCTGCCTCCACAAAAAAATAGAAAACTTTGCTGGGCGTGGTGGTGTGCGCCTGTAGTCCCAGCTACTTGGAAAGCTGAGGCAGGAGGATTGCTTGAGCCCTGGAGTTTGAGGTTATAGTGAGCTACGATGAGGCTATTGTACTCTAGCCAGGGCAGCAGAGTGAGACTCTGTCTTAAAAAAAAAAAAAAAAAAAAAAAAGTTAAACTGCAACTTAAAGAATGAGAATGATCTAACAATGTGAAAAGCAAAGGGAAAATACTCCAGATAGCAGAAATAACAAGTGCAGGCCGGGCGCGGTGGCTCACGCCTGTAATCCTAGCACTCTGAGAGACTGAGGTGGGCGGATCGTTCTGAGCTCAGGAGTTCGAGACCAGCCTGAGCAAGAATGAGACCCCATCTCTACCAAAAATAGAAAGAAATTAATTGGACAGCTAAAAATATATATAGAAAAAATTAGCCGGGCATGGTGGCACATGCCTGTAGTCCCAGCTACTCGGGAGGCTGAGACAGTAGGATTGCTCAAGCCCAGGAGTTTGAGGTTGCTGTGAGCTAGGCTGACGCCACGGCACTCGCCCCAGGCAAGAGAGTGAGACTTTGTCTCAAAAAAAAAAAAATAAACAAAACAAAAAAGAAAAACAAGTGCAAAGACCATGAGACACGTTCTAGGAACTCAAGAGGAGACTAGCACAGTATGAATGAGGACTAGAGAGGTGTTGGAAAGGTTAAGTGGGGCTTCATCATGTAAAGTTTTCTAGGTTTCATAAGGAGTTTGGGTTATTTTCTAAGAATAATGAGCCACTTAGAGGATTTAATTATCTTTTAAAAGTACTTATGGATGCTGTTTTGAGAATGGATAGTATAGAGGCAGAATAGAAGCATGAAAAAATTAAGACTCTTGCATTTGTCTAGGTGAGAGATAAATGATGGATGCTTGTGCAGGGGTACGTGGAGAGAAAATAGATTCGAGATCTCTGTTGGAGACAGAATTAATTGGACTTGCTAATGAGTTCAATTTACAAAAGAAAGGGAAGAATCAATTAAGTGATATCCAGGTTTCTGGCTTGAGCCGCTGGTGGGTGGTGGTTGCCAAGATCTAGAAGATCTCTGTTGCCAAGATCTTGAAGAACAGATTTTGGCATAATGAGTGAAGCATTCTTCAGTTTCATCCTCAATGAGTTTGAGGTTCTTATGAGGGGTATCTAAGGGATGATATGAGATATAGACAATTATATATGTATAAGTCAGGAGCTCATAGCAGATGTTAGGTCAGGTGATAGAAATTTGTAAGCTAATTTATAAAGCCATGAAAATTAATGAAATTACTTAGTAATCAAATAGAGAAGAGAATATGGCCCAGAATAATGTCCTGATATCATTTCTAAATTTGGAGCAGGTGAAATAAGCAAAGGAGACTAAAAATAAGTGATCAGTGAGATAGGAGGAAACCAGGAAAGTTTGGTGTCATGAAAACCAAAAGAAAGAGTATTTCAAGAAGCATGAGTATACGAAATTGTGTTGAGTGCTAGTGAGAGGTGGATTAAGATGAGAGAAAAATGTTTATTGGATAAGCTAACATTTTGTTTTTAGTGACCTTGAGAAAGCAATTTCTTTGAACTAGTAAAGATGGAAGCCAGATTGCAGTGGGTTGAAGAATGATTGAATCCAACACTGCCTGATTTATATGTAAAAACTGGGCTTCTCCTACATATGAGGGACATAGGCAGATTCAACAGAACAATAATAGTAACAATAAAGGAAAGGGGAAAAATAGGAAACTATCTTTAAGAATTTTGAAGGAAAAGGGAGAAAATGGGAAGGGATGTGTTAACACTCAGAAGGTTTCCTGTGCAGGGAAGCAGACAAATGGAATGGCAGTTGAAGAGGGGGATGGGACTAGTCAAGTGATGATTTTTTAAAAAGTAGATGAGAGATAATTGGAACCTGTTTTTGTGTGCTAGTAGGAGTGATCCAGTGGAGAAGAAGAGATTGGTGTAGGAGAGAGAGGAGCTAATTGAAGATATTATAAAGTCTTTGAGAAGCCAAATGAGAAGGGATCTAGAGCCTAAATGTGGGAATGGACTTTTATAGGAGGAGAAACATCCTTCTGATGAAATGAGGTGAATAAAGAGAAGATGGGTACAGATGCTGGTTCTGTTATAGTGAACAGTTGGAAGATGATTAAAGTTCTTGCCTGGTAGCATCTATTTTCTCAGTGAAATATGAGACAAAAATAGCTGAGAGGGTTGTATGGAGAGGGAAATTTAAGGTAAATTAAAGGTATGAAATAGTCATCTTGGAGTAAGAAAATGTAATAATTATAGAAAGTGTTTACAATGTGTCATAGTTATTTGAAGAGTGTAATGAAGTAGATGCTATTTCAGTTTTCTGAAGGAAGAATGCTTATTACTCCTATCACTTTTAAATTTTATCACTCTAATCCTTTGCCAGCAATTGCCCATATTATGAATTAGAAAAAAGAATTCCACGAACTTTTTCATTCCTATTGTGATTTTGACAGGATCCTCTATTGGTGGTAGCTATCAGGTCATCTGATGCCACCAGATAAGGGTCCAGCTTTCTTTAAAGGCATCCTCAGTTCCTCCTGGGCCCTATGTATGGATTGGTTCTTTAGTCTTAGAGTACTTTCTTTAATCCAGGGGTCCTTTATAAATGCTATGTTGATCATCTTTCCAAAAAATGTACAATCCCTCCATCTTATCCTTGAGATTTTTGATTGTAGGTCTAGTTCTGCTTTGTTTTTCTAGCTCCCCTACTTTTTCCTGCCTCATACTTCTACCTTTTCACCCTGACCTTAACTTGGGCATCTGGAGGGGTAGAGTGTTTTCTGTTTTTTTCCTCCATTCTTCTCTTTCTAGCCTATTTTATAGTTTTGCCCTTTTTCTCTGTTTTTCTTAATTGAATTTTCCTGGATTACTTTCTCATAGCACTTATCCTATTTTATTTGCTTGCTTGTATACACATTTGTTACCTTCTAACTATATTGTGAACCCCTTGGCACAGGGAACATCTTTGTATCCCTATTATCTAATAGGCCCTTTTCGTGGTAGCTATTTTTGAGTAACTGAAATAGGTGTTCTGTATATTGTATATTTTTTTCTTTTTTTCTTCCTTTCTGTTAATTAGAGATATCTTTGATTATTGTACTTTTTTCCTTCCTATTGCTTGGCACTTGGCTTTATGTTTCAAAAATAGTTTTCTAGCTCTCTATAATTTTTCCCTTTGAATGACTCCCTGCCAGTATGAAGGATTCCTTACTCTTTTCTTCTTACATTCTGCCACTCTGGACTTCATTCGCTTTCTGATAGTGTCATTCAAGAATCCATGTATATTTATCTTTAAAAGCAACCTTTCTTGGTAGCTGCTATAATTTGAACAAAGATACTTCCTGGCTCCATGGTGTTAACTGTTAAATTCATTGTCATTTTTCATAGTAAATTCTTGAAACATCCCCCAAGTAGTGACAACCTAAACTAAATAACTGAACTTTTATTAGGAGTTTTGAAATTTTCTATGCAATATAGTTGTCTGGTTTTTCTTGTTGTTGCTTTTTAAAATCTTTAGGTGGTATATATTTTTCAGAATTATATTAAAGAGAACATTTTTTCCTGAAACCTTTCATAGTGTAAATACTGCTTAAGTCAAGAAACATTTATTTAAATTAGAATGTATTGTCTATGCACTTGACTAAACTTGTGGATTCAATTATAGTTAATATAGTTTTTGTTACCATTAATATAAAATAATAAAAATATAATATGTATATATATACATAAGAGCTATTGTCTTTTTGTTTTCTCTACGCAGAGGTTAAATACATAATGGTTTTCTGTTTCAGGGAAGTAAGCAATGGCATAGATAAAAAAGGAAAGAAAAAATCCGTAGGCCGTCCACCTGGCCCATATACAAGAAAAATGATTCAGAAAACTGCTGAGCCACCTTTGGTAAGAGGATATGTTGGTATCTGTTCTCAGAGAAGAAGGATGCATGAAATTACTGAGAAGCTAATTTTTTTTCCAGCTTCCTTTAGAACCATCCTTTAAATATATTATTTTGTTTTCCAGGATAAGGAATCAGTTTCAGAGAATCCTACCTTGGATTTACCTTGTTCTATAGGGTAAATAGAGGATTATTTTCTCCTTTCCTAGGTATTTTCTTTTGGGGGGAAATTAGTATTTCTATTTGTTATGTAGTATAGTTGTTATACCATTTAAATTCTTTTATCTCAGGAGAACTGAGGGAACTGCACATTCATCGAATACCTCAGATGTGGATTTCACGGGTGCTTCCAGTGCAAAAGAAACTACCTCGTCTAGCATTTCCAGGCATTATGGGTAGATATTTTATGTTCTTATTCTTTACTAATTTTCTTCTAGATTCTTTTTCTTTGTAAGGTGATGATTGAATAATTTTGTAGCAATTGAAAGTGATACAAGTGTGTCAGTTTTTTGATTCCATAAATTGTTAATATTCATTTGAATATATTTGCTTTTTAGAGCACAAACGTTAGATTTTTTAAATCTGTTAGGAAATTTGCTGTGTGAACAGAGAAGAGGTAGACCAGTGTTGAAGCTGTATTCTTTTCTGTTAGGCCTTTTAATGTATCTGTTACACAAGTGTGCTTTGCTTAAGGATGATTTGATTTTTTTCTTAAATGCATCTAAATCAGGCCCGTAAATCCTTTTGTCAGTGAAAGCATTTTAAACTCAGGATTTTTTTTTTCATCATTAGCAGACTCCCTTCTAATATTTTATTCAACTCAACTCTTCAGGACAACTTTTTCCTAAAGCACATCATGTCAGATATAAAAAGTTTAGTTTACTTGAGGTCAGAGCTACTATTTTCAAGTTTTATACTTTCATCTGTTTAATTCTTATTCATAATTCAAAAACTGTTCTTATAAATAATGCAAAATTCTAAGTCAAAAACCTAAAATGTAACCCATTTATTAATGAATGTTGAATAATAATAATAATGTGAGATTTTTTGGCCTTTTGCCAGGTACTCTGCTAAAGTTTGCGTACGTTATCTTACTTAACTCTGAAAACAATTTTTTGAGTTGTAAGTCCTATTAATCCCATTTTATAAATGAGGAAACTGAGACTTAGAGGATTTTAAGTAACTGTTTAACATTGCATGTTTAGCAGGTATAACACAGTTGAGTCGTTAGACAGTATGATTTTAAAGCCTTTGAATTTAGCTGTTATGCTGTTTTCTCCTTTTATTACAAGATCATAAATCATTGAATTTCTGTGCTGAAAAGGACCTCAAAGATTATCTAGTTCAATTCCTTCACTTAACAAGTGAACACAGAGGATTAGAGATTTGAGTTTGGCTAAGTAGAGTTAGATATAAACCCAGCATAGCCTGACTTCTAGTTTGTACTTACTCCAGTTCATTACATCACTAGGCCTAGAACTGGTAATAAAGAACTTTTATTCTAGTTCTGTTATACTATTGAAGCACATGAAACTGTGTCTTGTATGTGATTCATGCTTATTAAATATTTGTTTGAATGAATGAATGTGCTACTCTTCTTTTTAATGCTGAAACTGTTGACAATACCTCACTTCTGAGTAAGACCTTTTGGGAAGAATTTAACTTGTTGGCCTCCTAAGTAAAAAATTTGCTCTGATTTTTTTTTTTTTCTTTTTTTTTTGAGACAGAGTCTCACTCTCTTGCCTGAGGTGAGTGCCATGGCGTCAGCCTAGCTCACAGCAACCTCAAACTCCTGGGCTCAAGCAATCCTACTGTCTCAGCCTCCTGAGTAGCTGGGACTACAGGCATGTGCCACCATGGCCGGCTAATTTTTTCTATATATACTTTTAGCTGTCCAATTAATTTCTTTCTGTTTTTGGTAGAGACGGGGTCTCGCTCTTGCTCAGGCTGGTCTCGAACTCCTGAGCTCAAACAATCCGCCTGCCTCGGCCTCCCAGAGTGCTAGGATTACAGGCGTGAGCCACCGCGCCCGGCCTTGCTCTGATTCTTTTAAGCTTCGTATTAATAATACATTGTTAAGAAGGAAAAGCTATACAAAGTTCAGCCCCGAGATGGTGTGATGGAATCTAACATAATGAAGATATCTGATAGTCCATTTATATAGCATTTATTGTTTTGGTTTGACATATTTTTATGTCAACAAGGGTGTATAGTATAGTAGAGTGATACAAAAAAAATCAGAGAACATATTGTGTGGGCATAGGATGCTTTAAAAGCTTAGTAGACAATTTAGGCCTTTTCTGTTCCATAGATTATCTGACTCCAGAAAAAGAACACGTACTGGAAGATCTTGGCCTGCTGCAATACCACATTTGCGGAGAAGAAGAGGTCGTCTTCCAAGAAGAGCACTCCAGACTCAGAACTCAGAAATTGTAAAAGATGATGAAGGCAAAGAAGATTATCAATTTGATGAACTCAACACAGAGATTCTGAATAACTTAGCAGATCAGGAGTTACAACTCAATCATCTAAAGAACTCCATTACTAGTTATTTTGGTGCTGCAGGTAGAATAGCATGTGGCGAAAAATACCGAGTTTTGGCTCGTCGGGTGACACTTGACGGAAAGGTGCAGTATCTTGTGGAATGGGAAGGAGCAACCGCATCCTGACTGTAGGACTGAACATTATGTTCACTGCACTCTCATTTTCTGTAGGTACAGTTCAAAGCCCTAAAGGAGTCTGGCTTTTACTATCTTTCTTAAAAAAAAAAAAAAAAGTTAAAAAATTTCAAAAACGGGGATGATACTAGCCTTAACATGTACCTGTCAATGTTATGGATATTGTCATAAAAAGATATCTTTTAAAAACCAGAACAGAGACTTAATTTTTTAAATCTTAAGATTTGTAGAATGTTTCTAGGGTAGGATATTAAAAATGATTCAAACCCCATGCATGGTGTTAGATAATTTTTCTAATTACTCCATTGAGTCAGTTTTTGTGATTAGTGGGTATCAGAGCAAACAGATCATGTAGATAGCACAAGTATTTGGAGAAACATTGTCTGTTTTGTTACCAAAATGTTGGAAAAAATTCGTTTCAATACCTTTTAGATTTCATAAAGTGCAGTGTATATAATGCCTACTGAAAGACTGTAAAATATGGAAATTTTCTTTCAAGCAAAGTGTAAAAAATATATTGAGCCTGTAAATTGCTCTGTGACTAGACTTCATTGTCGTCTTAATATATTCTTTGCATGTGCATATATATACACACGTGTGTATATATATGTGTGTGATTATGTGACCTATGCAATACAAATTATGGGAATGGGCAGCTTTGGAGTATATATCCCATAATTCTTTTTTCAGGAATAGTTGCAGTATTTACACAGCAGCATTTCTTCTCAGGCTTTTATTGGGTGCTGTTGCTTGCTATGTATGAAGAGAAATGTGTCAGACAAGTTTAGTGTGTTCTGAAGAAGGGTGTGAACAACAGTGTTCATGGGCTTTTAGAATGCTTTTCACTTTCAGTCCTTGTAACTCAGCTGTTCAGTACCTACAGCAAATTCAAATAATATGAACATTATCTCCTACTAGAAATAACGTTTTCAAGTTTTCATGGCACATTATGATTGTAAATGTCACTCAGTTTTAACAGTAAGTCTATAGGAGTCCCGTGAAGATTCCTGAAATGTCTGTAGTTACTGTTAGTCATGTTTGATCAAGTGTAGTATGAACAAAGTATTTTATTGCACAGGGTTAACAAACAGTATGTTGCCAACTGAGGCTACTGCTGTTTTATTACAACATTACCTCTTGTTTTTATAAAATGTACCAAGATTTAAATTGATAACTTTATTTTACATGTAAAAAAACCAGTTTCTTTTATCACAGTGTTAGAGTTGTCTTCTGTTTCTTTTTGTTTTGTTTTGTTTGTTTTCTTTTTTAGCCAAAGAGTAAACAGAAGAATTTTCTTATTTTGGTGGCTATTCATTTTACTTTTAAAAGTGATTGGTGGATTATTAGACTAAACATGGGGGAATTTGCCACCAAAATGAAAAATATGTAAAGTATAGTAGTGATTGCAGAGTGGTAAAAATGTGGGTTAGTACTTATTTATTCCATTAATTGATTATTTGACTGTTTATAAAGAAAGTTGCTTTATTTCTTTAAACATCTTCAAAAGATGATCTTTTCTTGTCACATTATAGCCAAAAGAAGCAGAGAACTTCATTGTCCTGCATTTGGTTCCTGGTTGGCCAGGTATAAATGAGCTTTACAAAAGTGCAAATTAAAAACTGTCACTTCTGTTTACCTCCACCAAAACTTGATTTTCCCCTAGCTATTAATTTAAAGTTGCCTTTCCTGCAGCTGCAATATTTTGAATAACACACAGAGTTTGTGTTGATTTTTGAATGTTTGTTTATATCTAGGGGTAATGAAAAATGTAAATCCCGTGTAACCTTATTCACTCCACCTGTATCATATTATTTCATTTTCCCCTAAGTCCTTTAATTCTAACTGAACACCAGCAGTATTTTTAGAAACTTTCTTTAACATACTTGGAAGACGATTTATCAAGCTGAACTGTCTTTAGACGTAATTATTGTGAATGTCTGTTTTATTTTATCATGGTGGTTCACATGGCTCTGATGTTCAGTTTGTATTTTTGGAATTGCTTTACTTAGAATTAAAACAGACCAACATTAAATGTGTGTATTTTTAAAAGAGCTAATGA
The DNA here is from genome assembly GCA_004363605.1 of Indri indri. NCBI lineage: Eukaryota > Metazoa > Chordata > Mammalia > Primates > Indriidae > Indri > Indri indri. Next base: position 68,206 of record RJWJ010002867.1, on the reverse strand, counting down.
GTTTTGCTTCTGTATTTGCTTGAAAATACACACTAGTGCAGTAGTTTACTGCTTTTATTTAGCTAGGGAGGTAAGGATTTTCTAGTTGCTCTGCTAATACGTTCATCTGAATTAATCCTTATAAAACTTTGCTTTCATTTTCCTCTTATCCTCCTATATTATTAATAATTGTTGCATGTTCACCTTGAATGGTCTTTTAAAAAAAATAAACTACAATTAGCCAGCTTGTATACAGTATATTTGAAAGATAGTATATCTCTACCTTGTTCCCAAACTTCAAAAAAACTTCAGACTTTCCAACTTTTCTTTTTACTTACATAGAAGATGTCAGGGTTTACACAAAAGGATTTTCTACTTTTTCTTAAAAAAACAAAAAACAAAACAAAAAAAAAAACAAAAAAAAAAAACCCTTGCCCCAGCGTACAGAAATAAAAGATATAGAAATAATATACTGTACTCATTTTAATTTCATTTTTATTTAAAACATTTTTGTAGATACTCTGGTACTAAATGATAAACACGAACTTAGACTCTTAGACCGTGAAACTAGGGCAGCATATGAGCTGTATGAGTTAGTCTATAAATCCTAATATAGGGGTGAAAAAGCCACATCTTGTAAGGTATATTTGGTTACTAATGTTTACCAGAAGTGAATGTTCACTGATGTGTGACAGTTGAGGGTGTCCTCCCCACCCCCTTTTATCCAAGTATGCATGTTTGGTTTCTATCATTTATATGTTCAGAAGATTTCTGTTATCAACTTAGTCTCCACTAGATACTATTAAATTTTCGTTGGAATATGGTCTGACTTACATAGTTCTGCCAGACCATTGTATAATGTGGTTCTAGAGTTGAATGAGGATGTGATGGCAAAGGAGATGGCCGTGCAATATTGGGAAATAATTTTTTAAAAAATGCCCTGTTTGTGTGGGGGAATTTTCCTGCTTAATTATATTTGAATACCTCAGTGCATGCATACTCCCACAGTTTCCTTTGGTTTCTTCTGTGGCAGTTGATCAGTCATGTTCTTTCCTCAGGAAAATAAAAACTTGACAGTGAAATGTAAAGTAAGAACTATCTGGTCATGGGTGCTTTTCTAAGTGATCACACAGTTAGGAAACCCGATGTCTGTCTGATACAAATTTGGAGATGGGAGAAGCTGTGGAAGCAAACTGGTTAGCAGGTATAATATTTGTAACTTTTAAGTTATTATAATATCAAAATGTCTTTCGGTAATAACTGGATCAAAATATTATGCTGGCTTTATGTTTAAAATTAGAAGAAGATTACAAATTAACTAGCTCCGTCTTTTTTTCTGTCACCCCCCCTCCTTTTTACCCTAGCTAGCTACCCTTGCATTTTCTCTTTTTTGGAGAGGAAGAGTATGGAAACAGGATATGTAGTAACTTCTCATTTGTCTAGCATTTACAAGGAATGTGATTTGTCATTCAAGATACCTTTCCACTGGTTTTAAGCAAGCAAGCAAATGAACAAACAAAACCTTCACAGACGATAAAACGTATTTTTAGATAAAAATATATCCTGTTCAAAATCATTATTCTACTTTCTGTTCCTTGTGTATACTAGAATGTTTTCAATCCCTTTTTTCCCTACCCTATGGCATGCATTGCCAGAGTTTGTGTTAATGTCCTTAAATGGGCAAAAATTGCTTTGGGGGCATGGGTGGCAAAAAAACCTCTTAGACAATGGTTTGTATACCTCCAAAGTTCAACCCTACCTTGCAAAAATTGTTATTCCTTAGTATTTAATTACTCTCATTGAGTTTTCTTAAGTATCACACAAGCAGCTTTGACATTGAGTCCATGGAATTTATACAAAATATGTGTAAGGTCAGTGCTATGAAACTATGCACATGGTTGGCTGTGTTTTGGACGACTAATAGCTTGATCTTAAAAAATATGTTGGTCAGTGTGGTGGCTTATGCCTGTAATCCTAGTACTCTGGGAGGCTGAAGGCAGGGGGATCACTTGAGGCCAGGAGTTTGAGACCAGCCTGAGCAAGGGTGAGACCCCGTTTCTACAAAAAATAGAAAAATTAGCCAGGTGTGGTGGCACATGCCTGTAGTCTCAGCTACTCGGGAGGCTGAGGCAAGAGGATGGCTTGAGTCCAGGAGTTTGAGGTCGCAGTCCATGATGATGCCACTGCACTCTAGCCTGGGCACAGGACGAGACCCTGTCTCAAAACAAACACATAAAAAACAACAATAAAAACAACAACAAAAAACATACCAGAGGTAGTCTGTACTGCCTGTTGGCTGCTGCTGGCACCCTTGTGGATGTTGTTTGTTTGATCTTCAGTGCTTTTGTGTATGGCCTGGCTTAGACAATTAAATAAAACCATTTTATATTTTGTTATTTAATTCTACCAAGGTTATTCATCCCATTGTTAATTATATCAAATGCTAAAAAGAAAAAACGTCAACAATATCTGAAAGAATCTCTAGCAGCTAGTTAAAAGTAATTTTTTCTTATCAAGCACAAGTTAAAAGTAAGCTCACCAAAGACAGATTTTTTTTTAAAAAGATTTTTTAAGAAATTAATTTTTTCAGCCTGGTGCAGTGGTTCATGCCTATAATCCTAGCACTTTAGGAGGCTGAGGCAGGAGGATTGCTTGAGGTCTGGCGTTCAAAACCAACCTGGGCAACATATAGTGAGACCCCATCTCTACAAAAAATATAAAAATTAGCCAGGCGTGGTGGCGTGCACCTGTAATCCCAGCTTCTCAGGAGGCTGAGGCAGAAGGATTGCTTGGGCCCAGGAGTTCAACACCACTGCAGTATAGCCTAAGTGACAGAGTGAGATCCTGTCTCAAAGCAAAAACCAAAAAAACCCAAATAAAACAAAGGAAAAAATTAATTTTTTCTAATGTTTTACCTTTGCTGGAAAGTTTTTTTTTTTTCTTTAATTTTTTTAAGAGACAGGGTTTTTGCTACCCAGGCTAGAGTACAGTGGCACAATCGTAGCTCACTGCAACCTCAAACTTCTGGACTCTCAAGCAGTCTTCCAGCCTCAGCCTCCAGAGTAGCTAGGCATGCACCACCATACCTAGCTAATTGTTTTTTGTTATTTGTAGAGACTGGGTCTCCAGTGTTGCCCAGGCTGGTGCGGAATTCCTGGGCTCACGTGATCCTCCCGCCTCAGTCTCCCAGAGTGCTGGGATTATAGGCAGAAGCCACTGTGCCCAGCCTGGAAAATTTTTGAATGAATTTTAAAAATTTGATTACATTGCTATTATGTATTTATATAAATCACTAATTTGCATATACAAGTTGATACATTATAATTTAAATACATAAAATTACTTAAATGTGTAGGTGTAAATTTAAGTTAAATAATAGTATCCATGATTAGTAATATATACTTAGTGATGGATTATAATTAATGTTTTAATCAATAATTGACAAAATACAAATATTTTCTATTACTGCTAGTGTAATATAAGGTAATTTTTTGTAAACAGAATTTGAGACAGTAACAAGCAGAGAATAGATTTTGTGCCCTAAAGATAAAAGTTTTTTCCTCAAGGAGAAATGGAAAGTTAGGGAAATGAAACTTGTTGAATAGGGTTTGGGGAGGAGAAGCCTATTGGTTCATCAAAGACTATGTGGTTTCTGTATCCCTTTGTTACCAAGTCCCTTCCAGAATCCAAGAGCACGTTCTATATCTAGTCCATTGATTAAAAGAAATTTTACACAGTAATTTTGTGTAACCTTGTATCTTAGATTTTCTGGTTTATTTGAACTTGATACAAATTTTCCAATGAAGAATTAATGTCATTAAGACCCATCTTGATACTTCTGTAAACCATAGTTTGATCTGTAAGCAACTTCTTTTGTTTTTGAGACAGAGTCTCACTCTCTTGCCTGGGCTAGAGTGCCGTGGCATCAGCCTAGTTCACAGTAACCTCAGTGACTCCTGGGCTGAAGCCGTCCTCCTGCCTCAGCCTCCCAAGTAGCTAGGACTACAGGTACGTGCTACCGTGCCCAGCTAATTTTTTTTTTCTATTCTTTTTAGTTGTTTGGCTAATTTCTTTCTATTTATAGTAGAGACGGGGTCTCGCTCTTTCTCAGGCTGGTCTCCAACTCCTGAGCTCAAGCAATCCTCCCACCTTGGCCTCCCAGAGTGCCAGGATTACAGGCGTGAGCCACCGCGCCTGGCCTTTAAGCAACTTTTAAACGATTTGAAGACTAGAAACATTTAAAATGCCTTTTTATTGAAGGATTTTCTAAAATGTATTAAATATTGCATGCTTTTAAAAACACCATTTTTCACATGTTGTTAACCTTTCCTATCTACTGAGAGATTATAAACATTCATTATCGTGTGTTGCTGTAATATGGTAGTACTCATGGGAATCTGGGTTTGGGTAGGAAAGTCTTGTCCTTACTCTTAATGACCTAGGCTAGATGGTGCTTTTATATTTGTCTGATTTTCATGTATCTTATGTGGGAGTCCCCATGTTAATCAATGTTTATTCACAGTGCATTGAGTGGCTTTCTCCCTTTCTCTTCTCTCCCACTTAGCTTCTAAATGTTATTAATTTGCTATAGAGTGGAAAGAATTGAAGCAAGGCTTTCTAGGACAAAACCTTGTTTTGCCCACAATTCTGATTTTTAGACTATCAGTGAGGGTTTGAGAGCGATTTACTTCTCACAAAAAATAAATGACTTTTTCAATATTGTTCGTTAGAAAAAGATGTTTTTCATTTGTTTTTCTTGCTTTCTACCTTGTGAAATATAAGTGGTTGAGATTTTTAGAAATCTGGCAACTATAATGTAGGCTAGAGTAAGTTGATTGTTCTGTAGCTTTCTAATTGGTCTTTACATTTCCTTAACACATTTCCAGGCACTAACTGCCTGGCAAAACATAGCAGCATGATCTTCTATTAAGTGATAGGTGGAGTGAGGCTACTGCTGGAGTTGGCTCATGTATTGTGTGTTTTATGAGAAAGAAGAAATAGTGTTTTTGCCTAGTATGGACTTGTCGTGTAAGAGTAGTACCATTTTAGAGAAGTAGCAAACTGATACGACATGGTTTTATTACCTCCATATATTTAATAGACATAAAAGAAGCCCTAGAACAGAAAGACGTTATTCTAGTAGTAATTCAATATTCCCATTACTTTATAGGTTAAATGAATACAAGAATTGTTATTGTAGTAATTTGATTAACTTGTTAACTTTAAGTGCTGAAATTGTTTATATGCGATTAAAATGTCAAGCTTCAAAGGATCAAATTAATTTCTAAGATAATAGTTGTTTTACCAAATTTATATAATAATGTTTATTAAATTTGGTCTATTTCATGATTTTGGCTAAATAAGTCAGGAAAATGTATATAATTAAGATACCCATACTGGTTATTGCCTTCATAGGAAAGGTATAATTTTTCTCAGTAGGGTCAATCTCTTGACATTTTTAAAATAATTTTTGAAATTTTCAAAAATTTGAAAATATTTTAAAATCAAGTACTTAAAAAGTACTTAATAAGACTCAAGTGCTTCAAGTTATAATTTACATTTATTTTGGGACACTTTCTAAAGGACATATGTGTTCTTATATTATAATCAAGTTTTATCTGCTAATTAAAGATGCTAGTTTTCGTAGATAAGCAAAATTAAGAAAACATCATTTATATTTGGAATTTCGGGGCTTTATTATTGGTTCAAGTTCATATTGAAGTTATTTTTGTATTCCTTCAGCATAGTTTGAATTTAAAAAGCACAGTTGGATAACTTTAGAAACACAGCATAAAAGTAAAAGGAAGCACTGGGTTAAAATTCTTTACAGAGAATTTTTAAAATTCTCTCTAAAATTCTTTATAGAGAATCTCTAACAAAATAGAGAGCTGTATCTAATATTAAGTTAGGTCCAAAATGTGAAACTTCATCATTAAGAACATTAAGAATTACATTTTAGTGAAAAAGCATAAAATAGAACTTTATTCACCATGATTATTTTTAGAAGTAGCATGAATTTTTTTTATTATAGTCTATAGAAAAACCTTTGCTCTTACATCTTCTAAAATTGTATACTTTTAACATAAGACATTTTATATTGAGAGATTCATCATAAGTATAGGCAAAATACAGTTTTAGTTAAAATTCAGGTCTGTTATTTCTTAAGAACCTTATTATTGCTATTATTTCTAAAAATAATTTTCTGTGGCTTTACAATTGAGGTATTTGTATTAGTTCCCTAGAACTGCAGTAACAAGTTATCATAAACTTGGTGGCATAAAACAACAATCTCTCACAAAAATTGAGGTGATGGCAAGGTGGTTCCTTTTAGAGGCTCTGAGGGAAAGTTCATTCCATGCGTCTCTTATAGCTTCTCTTTGCAGCCAGCAATCCTTGGACACATCACTCCAATTTCTGCTTCCACCTTTATGCAGATTTTCCCTATTTCACTCTTACAAGGACAATAGTTATAGGGTTTGAGGCCCTCCATAAATCCAGGATGATCTCATCTGGAGATCTTTAATTACATCTGCAAAGGCCCTGTTTCTAAATAAGGCTACATTGACAGGTATCAGGGGTTAGGACTTGGACATATCTTTTTGGGGGGATACAAATCAATCCACCACAGTATTATTACTGGATTTTTTTGTATGCTTCAGTTCTTCTGAAAATGATTTAGATTTAAAATTCTGTGTGGTTATATTGAGTGTTTATTCAAATTCAGCAATCATGTGTTGAATGCCTGTAAGTTGTGAACAGAGAGATGAAAGATTAGGAGCCTTGCTCTGAATTCTTAAAGATGCAGGCATAAATACAACTAATTTTCAGTTGAAATGTGATAATGACTATGGTACAAAGTTCCATAGGAAGGACTTATTGAAGGGAATTATATTTGATTTTTGGTTTTGAAGGACAATAGGATTTTGACTGGCAAAATAGGATAGTATAAGAAACAGCATAAATAAATTCAAAAGGTAGAATTTTGGGGGGTGAAGTTGAAGGTATTGTTTACAGAATGGTATAGTCTTGGGGAGTTAGGACGTAAGCATGAAAATTAAGTAACATTTGAAAGTATATGACTACAAGTATCCAAATATGTACTGTGTTGCTGGAGAAATGAGATTGATTTGTACTACAGTGTTTGTTAGGCTATGCCTTGAAGGGTGGGTAAGCTAGAGTAGAGGCTAAGGGAGAGAAAATCTCAGCTCAACATGAAGGAGCAGAATGAGAAAAGTCCTGGAGTTGAGAATCAACATCTCACTCAGTATTTGAGTGATTAGTGTTTTCCAAGACACTTTAGTAGTCCCTCTTTATCCATAGTTTCAGTTACCACTGTCCAAAAATAGTAAATGGAAAATTTCAGAAATAATTCATTATGTCTTAAATTCCTTGCCATTCTGAGCAGCATAATGAAATCTCACACCATCTCATTCTGTTCTGGCCTGGACAAGAATCATCTCTTTGTCCTGTGTGTCCATGCTGCGTATGCTACCAGACCATTAGTAACTTTAACCTATGATCAAGTTTAATTTATGAATTAGGCACATTAAGAGATTAACAATAATAAAATAGAACAATTATAACAATATACTGTAATAAAAATTATGTGAATGTGATCTCTCTCTAGTTCTCAGAATATCTTACTGTACTACACTCACCCTTCCTGTGAGGATGTGAGATGATATAATACAATGCCTACGTGATGAGATGAAGTAAGGTTACTGTAGAAGGTCAGTAGTTTGCTTCGGGTTATCCTGAATTATCAATTATTACCGTGATGAGGTCAATGGTTAGATGTTGGGAGAAGACAACGTTGATAGTTGGGGATCCTCAATAGTTGAAGTTTTTTTTACGAAACCTTTTGGAAGAACATTGTAATCAGAAGTTGTGTCTTTCTTTGTAACTCATCAAAGCATTGCCGCAGAGGTTGTGATCCTTCATATGGGTGACTTTAATGCTGCATTCCATTCGAGGAATGCAATCCATAACTTTGTCCTGTAACTTTTGTGAAATTTAAAACATTTCAGTAAATTTTGGTAACATCCACATTGCTGGTTCTGCTTCAATTTCTACATCTTCCTCTCCCTCTGATAGGTCACTCAACCAGTTCTTCCAATTCTTCATTTGTTAACACTTCTCCATGACCTTCAATGTGTTCTTCTACTTCTTCATCAAGCATATCATAGGTATGTATGCCTAGGAAAAAACACAGTATAATATATATAAAGTTTGGTACTATCTGCAGTTTTAAGAATCCATTGTGGGTCTTCAAATGTATTCCCCAAGGATAAGGGGGTCTATGGTATTGGGGGGAAATGTGAAATAGGTAAGGTTACCCCCACCATTACTATTCTCATTGCAGGGAAGATAAGAATGTATACATTTAGCTATTTAAAGGGGTCAGAGTGGCAAGAAGTTTTAAGGGAAGTGAGAGATTACTTTTGCCTTGCTGTAGAGGACATTTGGAAAAAAGGAATTATTAGGGAAGACTTAATGTAGTAGATTTAAATTGTAGCCCGAATGATAAGGACTTTCAGAGAAGCCAGCACGTTAAGACATTCCAGGGTGCAGGAAGAATAAGCAATGTAAGCGCACACACAGAAAAGGATGGTCGGGTTTGGGTAGTGTGTAGCAAGGGTGAGGCTGGAAATGATCTGGATTCTGATGAGCATGACTGCTATGCTAAGGTGCGTTTTAGCAAGATTAATTTGGCATCAGTATGTAGGAGGGATTAGAGAGGGAAAAGATGTGAGGTGTAAAAGCCAGTTAGGGCTGATCTAAATCTAGGTAAATGTGAAGTAGTAGAAGCAACAGGAATGTTGAGAATACGTAAGAAAGTGTGATCAGGGAGATGAGTTGACAGTACTGAGCATGTAAGGGGTCTTTAAATTTCACGGACATGGGAGGCTTATGATGTCATTAAATAGGGGGAACAGAGAGGAATAGGCCTGTTCAGAGAACAATAAGGAAGAAAGATGGGTTTGACTAGACTAAAAGGTTGATGCTTGAAAGTAATGGAAGAAATAGTTACAGAAGTAGAGTAAAACTGGATTATGGAAAGTTTTGAATACTGTAGTTATTAATAGCTGTGATTTCTGCCAGGCATTTTCTAAAAGCTTGTGCTTTTTATTATTAAAAAACTTACTCTTCACCTTTTGTAGTATTCCATGATACGGATATACTAAAGTTAACCATTCACTCTAGTTGAAGGCTTTTGGGTTGTTTCCAGTTTTTGGCTCTTACAAATGAAACTGCTATGTACATTTGTGTTCAAGTTATTATTTGAACATGAGTTTTCATTTCTCAGGGATAAATGTCCAAGACTATAAATACTGGATTGTATGTTACATGCATGTTTAGTTTTATAAAAAACTGCCAAGAATATTTCCCAGAGTGGCTCTATTTTATTTAATATATCTTAGCAGTAATGTATGAGTGATCTACTTATCCAGTTTCTCTTGCATCCTGGCAAAATAGCTCTAAAATTTCTTTTGAAGCTCTGATCTCTTCTTTCAGCTTTCTGTTACAAATGGCATTAACTTGCTTTTAATGAAAGTTATTGAAATCAAGGGTAGAAAGGTTAGGTTTAGTCCAGCCTTCCATTGGATCTTGGATGTAGAAGCAATCCCTTTTCCAGCTTTTGATCATTAATGCCGCTTAACACTTCCAGGATTGGGGAGTAGTGTCTTTCTTTATAAAGGAGTTCGTATCAGTTTGGATAACTGATTCTTATTGATTATTTTACTGCTTCTCTATTTCCTCCCAGTCTGCTACAGAAGGCACATTAATAAATCTAAGCCTGTTAAAACAGTAACAAAAACAATTCAAGATACGAAATGACAGGGTTGTTTTTAATGTTGTCATATTATTAGGCTGTTAATTCATGGTCAGTGAAAACCTCCAGGTTTTATTCCTGCCCTGCATTTTCTTGTGTTTTCTTTCAGATGCAGGGATCCAGAATCATCTCTGTGTGCCTTCTCTATTTTATTTATTTATTTATTAATTATTCGATAGGGTCTATTTATTTATTTGACATGGTCTTGCTCTGTTGCCGAGGATTACAGGTGTGAGCCACCACACCTGGTCACCTTCTCATGTATAACCTCATCCTAGGTCTGAATTATTTATTCTGTGCCCTTGCCCTGGACATGTATTAGGTGTAATATGGCTCTAGTCTATGCCGAAAGCCTTCCAGAAGTCCAGACACCTGTATGTGATGGTAGTGCAAAAGCAGGTGCCTAAGAATTTCTGCCAGCTTGCAGGGGAAGAGTTGCTTGTCTAGATGGTATGAAGGAAATGACTGATAATATACCAACATACACCAAGCATTGTAGTTTCTTCCATGCTATTTTAAGATGTTACTTAAAATATTTTTAAAATAAAAATGAAATAGCCTCAAGGAGTTAGTTTTGATTTCCCAAGAACACCTAGCTAGAAAATGGTCCAAGGATAACTGACAGAATTTCATATTGTGTTGGTTAAAAATTAAGATTCCTGAGCCATACATATTTCACACCTAAAGAATCAATTTCTGGGGTGGGGTAGAGGAGTGGAACAAGCTCCCTGGGTGCTTATTTAGCATTCCAAACTTTGAGAATTTATAATCTCTGCTTCTGCATGTTTTGAGCACCTTTTAGGTACAATGCATATTTAGGCAACACATGAATAAGTACCTATATAAACAGAATCCAATGCAAAGTAGAATGGTAGAATGATGTACAGTGCAGAGCTATGGGTTTTTAAAATGGGAGAGGACAGCACTTTTTTTTTTTTTCTGAGACTTTGCTGAATTTGTCAATTCCAGGAGTCTCTTGGTAGAATCATTTGGGTTTTCTAGATAGAAGACCATATCATCAGCAAAGACCAATAGTTTGACCTCTTCTTTCCCATTTCGATACCCGTGATTTCCTTTTCTTGTTTGATTGCTCTGGCAAGGACTTCCAGCACTATGTTGAATAGAAGTGGTGACAGTGGGTAACCTTGTCTGGTTCCATTTCTAAGCAGGAATGCTCTCAGTTTTTTCCTGTTTAGTGTGATGCTGGCTGTGGGTTTGTCATATATGGCTTTTATGATTTTGAGGTATTAGGTTTGTGCAAAAGTAATTGTGATTTTAGCACTGTCGAAATTTGCTGTTTGATATTGGAATACATTCTTAAATAAATGTGGTTATGTTATAAATCATTTTAATTCACATTTTTCACTTTATGCTTTTTTGCTAATGACTTATTACTTGCAGTTTATTTTATATTTATTTTATACTATGGAAATGATGTTAGAAAAGAAGTAAATGCCAGCAGTTTTCTTATTGGAGTTCTAAATGGGTCATAAAGCAGCAGAGACAACTCTTGCAACATCAAAAATGCATTTGGCCCAGGAACCGCTAAAAAACGTACAGTGGAGTGGTGGTTCAAAAAGTTTTGCAAAGGAGATGAGAGCCTTGAAGATGAGGAGTGCAGTGACCAGCCATCAGAAGTTGACAAACAATTGACAGCAATCATCAAAGCCGATCCTTTTATAACTACATGAAAAGTTGCTGAAGAATTCAATGTCGATCGTTCGGCATTTGAAGCAAATTGGAAAGGTGAAAAAGCTCAATGAGTGGGTGCCTCATGAGCTGACTGAAAATCAAAAAAATCGTTGTTTTGACGTGTCGTCTTCTTGTTGCCAACAACGGCAAACCATCTCTCAATCGGATTGTGACATGCGACGAAAAGTGGATTATATATGACAACTGGCGATGACCAGCTCAGTGGCTAGACCGAAAAGAAGCTCCAAAGCACTTCCCAAAGCCAAACTTGCACCAAAAAAGGGTCATGGTCCTTCTTTGATGGTCTCCTGCTTGTCTGATCCATTACAGCTTTCTGAATCCTGGCGAAACCATTCCATCTGAGAAGTATGCTCAGCAAATCGATGAGATGCATAAAAAACTGTAACATCTGCAGCTGGCATTGGTCAACAGAAAGGGCCCAATTCTTCTCCACAACAACGCCCGCCTGACTGCATGTCGCACAGCCAACATTTCAAAAGTTGAACGAATTGTGCTACAAAGTTTTGCCTCATCTGCCATAATTACCTGACCTCTCACCAACTGTCTACCACTTCTTCAAGCGTCTCGACAACTTTTTGCAGGGAAAAAGGTTCCACAACCAGCAGGGTGCAGAAAGTGCTTTCCAAGAGTCTGTCGAATCCCCAAGTACAGATTTTTATGCTACAGGAATAAACTAACGTATTTCTTGTTGGCAAAAATGTGTTGATTGTAATGGTTCCTATTTTCATTAATAAAGATGTGTTTGAGCCTAGTTATAAGGATTTAAAATTCATGGTCAGAAACCACAATTACTTTTGCACCAACCTAATAAGTTCCATCCATGCCTATTTTGTTAAGAGTTCCTGTCATAAAAGGGTGCTGAATTTTGTCAACTGCTTTTTCTGCATCTATTTAGAGGATCATAATGGTCTTCATTTTTGCTTCTATTTATGCGGTGAATCACATTTATAAATTTGTGTGATGTCGAACCATTCTTGTATGTCTGGGGTGAAGCACACCTGGTTGTGGTGGATTATTTTTTTTTGATGTGCAGCTGAATTCAGTTTGCTAGGATTTTATTAGAACTTTTGCACCTATATATTCATAAGGGATATTGGTCTGTAGTTTTTTGTTGTTGTGTTCTTTCCCGGCTTTGGTATCAAGGTGACATTGGCTTCATAGAATGAGTTGGGGAGGATTCCTTCTTTTTCACTGTTAAGAAATACTTTCTGCCGTATAGGTACCAGTTCTTTTTAAGTCTGGTGAAATTAGACTGTGAAACCATCTGGTTTGGGACTCTATTTTGTTGGAAGAATTTTTATTGCAGCTTCAATTTATTGGTCTGTCCAGGAGTTCTGTTTCTTCCTGATTGAGGCTAGGGAGGTTTTGTGTTTCCAAGAATTTGTCCATTTCCTCAACATTTTCAAGTTTATGTGCATATTGATTTTTATAGTATTCAAAATGATATGTTGTATTTCTGTGGTATCAGTTGTAATATCTCCTTTTTCATTTCTGATTGAGGTTATTAGGGTCCTTTCTTTTCTGTTTCTGGTTAATCTAGCAGGAGGCCTATTTATCTTTTCAAAGAACCAACTTTTTGTTTCATTAATCTTATGTATAATTCTTTTGGAATCGATTTCATTTAGCTCTGCTCTGACCTTAGTTATTTCTTTTCTTCTGCTTGGTTTGGGATTGGTTTGCTCTTCCTTTTCCAATTCCTCGAGACGATTTATTAGATTGTCGATTTGTGATATTTCTGTCTTTAGGATGTAGGCATTTAAGGCCATTAATTTTCCTCCTTAGGACTGCCTTTGGAGAATCCCACAGATTTTGGTGACTTTTGTCCCCTTTATCATTTAGTTCAAAGGATCTTTTGATTTCCATCTTAATTTCCTCCTTGACCCAATAATCATTCAGCAGTAGGTTGCTTAATTTCCATGACTTTGTGTGGAGTTGAGTGTTTCTGTTGGAATTGATTTCTAACAGATTTATTCTACTGTGGTCTAAGAAGATACATGGTATAATTTCTGTTTTTTAAAATTTGTTGAGACATGTTTTATGGCCTAGAATGTGATCAATTTTAGAGAATGTTCCGTGAGCTGACAAGAAGAAAGTATATTCGGTAGTTTTGGGGTAGAATGTTCTGTAAATGTCTGTTAGGCCCATTTATTCTAGAGTCCTGTTTAAGTCCATTGTTTCTTTATTTTCTGCTTGGAAAATCTGTCCTGTTCTCTGAGAGGGGTGTTGAAGTTCCTGGCTATTACAATGCTATTGTTTATCGTTTTGTTTAGATCAAGTAGGATTTGCTTTATGAATCTGGGTACACCTGTGTTAGGTGCATAGATATTTAGGATTGTTATGTCTTGTTGAATTGTTCTTTTCACCATGATATAATGATGGTCTTTGTCTTTCTTTACTTTTGTTGATTTGAAGTCTGTGTTATCTGATATGAGAATGGCTATACCAGCTTTCTTTTGGTTTCCATTTGCATGGAGTGTTGTTCTCCATCCCTTCATCTTGAGTCTGAATGAGTCCTTGTAGGTGAGATATGTTTCCTGGAGACAGTAGATACTTGGATTGTATTTATTTATCCATTCAGCCAGCCTGTGTCTCTTCAGTGGGGAGCTCAAGCCATTCACATTTATTGAAAGAATTGATAAGTGGTGTTGATTTCTGTTCATCCTGTTGCATAGAACTTTATTGCTTTGTTTTACCTCTTGAGCCATTGCAGTAACTGGGTTCTGAACTTTAGCATTTGGATGGTTTTACACTGGTGGGTGCCTGTTGTGCTGATCAGTGTATCATGCAGATCCAAGTACTCCCTGCAGGGCAGGTCTGATCTTCACAAGTTCCTCAGTGTTTGCTTGTCTGAGAAAGTCTTTATTTCTCCCTCATATAAGAAACTTAGTTTTGCAGGATACAAAATTGTAATAAGCTCGCCATTATTCTGTTTGAGAATACTGAGGATGGAGCCCCAATCCCTTCTGGCTTGCAAGGTCTCAGTTGAGAAATCTGCAGTTAAGTCTGATGGGTTTTCCTTTGTAAGTTACCTGATGCTTTTGCCTTAGTTTGTAGGAGTTCCTCTTTCATGTTAACTTTAGCCAGTCTGATGACTGTATGTCATGGTGATTGCCTCTTGGCAATGAAATCTCCCAGGAGTCCATTGTGCTTCTAGTACTTGGATGTCCAGGTTTCTAGCAAGACCTGGGAAATTTCATTAAGTATTCCCTCAGATAGGTTTTTTAGCCCTTGTGTGTTTTCTTCTTAACCCTCAGGGATGCCTATGATTCTTGTTAGGTCTCTTTACACAATCCTGTATTTCTTGTAGGCTTTTTTTGTTTCTCTTAATTCTCTGTTCTTTCTCTTTGACTGACTTATTTAATTCAAAGGCAGTGTCTTCTAGCTCTGAGATTGTTTCTTCTGCCTGTTCTAGCTTATTCTTAAGGCTTTCCACTGTGTTTTGTAATTCCTTGAATGAATTTTTCATTTCCAGAAGCTCTGATTTTTTTAAATAATTCAATTTCTTTAGTGAATTTTTTTTTCTTTTTCTTTTTCTTTTTTTTTTCTTTTTTTTTTTTTTTTTTTTTTTTTTTTTTTTTTTTTTTTTTTTTTTTTTTTTTTTTTTGAGACAGAGTCTCACTCTCTTGCCCGGGCTAGAGTGCTATTGTGTCAGCCCTACTCACAGCAACCTCAAACTCCTGGGCTCAAGCAATCCTACTGCCTCAGCCTCCCGAGTAGCTGGGACCACAGGCATGTGCCACCATGTCCAGCTAATTTCTTTCTTTCTTTCTTTCTTTTTTTTTTTTTTTTTTAGTAAAGATGGGGTCTTGCTCTTGCACAGGCTGGTCTCAACTCCTAAGTTCAAACAATCTGCCTGCCTCAGCCTCCCAGAGTGCTAGGATTACAGGTGTATCTTTAGTGAATTTTTCATTTGTTTCCTGCATTGTTTTCGTGGTTTCTTTGTGTTGGTTTTCTATTTTCTCTTGTATTTCATTAAGATTCCTTACAATCTGTATTTGAAATTCTTTATTGGTCATTTCAATATTCTTGGTTGGTTTCCATTGGTATGGTTATTGTTTTCTTTTGGGTGTGTCCTTTTCTCTGATTTTTCATGTATCTGGAGATCTTTTGCTGATTTCTTCTCCTCTGGAGCAGCTTTTGCTTCTTATTTTTGGGTTTTCTTTTGATTAGATAATGGCACACCCAGTTTAATCTTTGAGACAGTGGATGGTGTTTGTGGGTAAGACTCAACTGCACCCTATGTGATTGAGTCAATGTATGTTGCAAAGGGCATGCAAATGAAAATCCCTGTCAGTAAGTGGTACTTGCCGGAAGGAACAAGCTGCGATGTTGTTTCTGGGTCCTGTGACTAGTTCTAGTTCCTCAGGAGAAGCACTCGATTGCCCCAGGGGGTAGGTATGCTCCTGGAACTTCAGGTGAGTCCTTTTTCTCCACCATGGGCGAGATAGATGGGGGAGTGAGGCTGGGTGGGGCTGGGTTGGGTGAGCTTGCCCTCAAGCTCCACTAAAGCTGGCAAGGTATCTGTTTCAGCAGGGGCCAAAGGTCTCCTCCCAGCTTCCAGGCAAAGCCACCAGGGAGGGGCTGCAGTAGCCTCACCCAATCACGAATCACTCCTCCTTGCCCCCAAGCAATGTGACTGAGACCTGGGGGTACAGTATCTCTTCTGTGGGCCTGTCTCTGGGTCCCTGAAGACCAATCCCTTAATATGCCAAGGAGAAGCACACTGGTCCTGAGTTGCCCAGGGGGCACCCAAAGCAGGTTCAATGTCTCTCTGCTTTGGGGGGTGGCCTGCCCTAATGGAATCACCAGGCAAGCAGCACCAGGGAGGGCTGGCAGGCAGGGAGCTCACAGTTGAGTACCCCTCAGTCTGCTGCAGGACTCCCAGAGGAAAAGCCTGAGCCCCACACTCTGTGGGAGCCTCCGTGTGGTAGATGCACGGAGAGGAAAACAGTTCCTGTGAGCCCGGGCTCAACCATCTCAGCAGCCTGGGCAGGGCTGGGGAGGGGAGAAAAAGAGTCTGAACGGAAGAAAGCTAGCACTCTGGTCATATCTGTCCACCTCACCAGAAGGCAGACTACCCAGAATGTCCAGACTGTGGGGTCACAGAGATCCCCCCAGACCCACCAGCTTCCTGTGGCTCCTGCAGTCTGGGTCAGAGTTGGGAACAGTTTGTGTGGGAATGTTCCAGACCAAAACTGAGGGGGCTGAAGCTCCCTGCGGAGGACAAAGGTGCATGGTAGGTGGAGAAGCAATATGGTGCTTGCCTTTTCAGCCTGGGTCTGCAGTGTCAGGGAGTGACCCCAAGGGCGCCAGCAGATTGGTGGTTCGTCCTCATGCAGCTCCCAGTTCCCTGGTGGCAGCAGCTTTTGGGCTTGCGGGGGTAGAAGAGCTCTCCAGCAGCTCGGGAACCCACTGACTGCCAGAGATGTGGGGGAGTGAGAAATAAACTGCTCCACCTACCCTTCTTGCTGGACTCCAAGCCTCTTGGGGGTTGATCTCTGCTGATATCCTGCTTCTTTGTGTTCCGATCCACAACTCCTCTTTTTCTTATCCTCTTTTCGAAAGGCTTTGTGCTTAGCTCCTTAACCACACGCAGCTTCAGAATTTAGCATAAGTCTTGAGGTGCAAACCAGCAGTGTGACAGACACCGTGTGTGAATTTCCTGGGTCTGGCCTAACGAAGGACTACAAACTGAGTGGTTTAAAATGACAGAAATGTTCCTCTCACAGGGGTGGGAGCCAGAATTCTGAGATGAAGGTGTCAGTGGGGCTGGTGCCTTCTGATGGCTCTGAGGGAAAACCTGCACCTTGCTCTCTTCTGGTGGTTGGTGCCATTAGGAAAACACATTTAATTAAGATTGAGATCAAGAAAGGCTTTAAGGAGGAGACAGCATTTACAATCTTTGATAGTAATTTTTATTATATATACTCAGTTCAGTACCCATAGTACATTGCTCATTTAAGATGGCTGTCTGTTTATAAGTATACAGCAATTTCAGCAACACTGATTGTGAATTATTATGCTCCAGATGAAAAATCATTACATGCCGAATCAATTTCTTTTAAAATTTTAGGGAAATAATTTTTATTTGAGGAGGCATAGAATTCTAAGTACTCATTTTTGACATCATGATGTTTAAGAATAAATATATTTACCATAAAATTACATTTCAATTTGTAATTTATTTAAATGCTATTTTTTCAAACATTTATCTTGCCTGTCTTGACATTCACATGAAAGAATCATCCATTAATCAGTTATTTATTAATCATCATTAATCATCCAAATGTGAACAGGAGCAAGCTCTAGACTTTAGTTAATTATTATAGTATTTTAAAATTCTATATAATTAAAAACCAAAGATAAAATCAGCTGTGAAGTGGCAAATAGCTTACTGAATTTCAGCATTATTTTAATTTAGAAATGGAATAACAACTTTAAAAAAACCATATGAAGCAGATAAACATGGCTTTAGAAGTATTAAAGATTCTTGTTCTTTACAAATTTTATGTTTTTTAGTTAATACAAGTAACATGCTTCTTAAATATCTCTTTTTACTTTCTGTCTATAAAAATAAAATTATCCTTAATATTCCTAAATTGTTTTCTAAATAAAGCCAATATTATTTTTATATGGTAAGAAGTTACAGAATCATAGGTTTAAAATCAGTGGCACAAATCATAATATGTAGATAATGATGTAACAAATTCAGTGTTAGGTAAGAAGTCAGAGTATAGTACAGTAACAGTTGTACATTAGAGGTAGAATTCTTAATCACAGTTTTATAGAAAAGATGCAGTAGTTCATATTTGTATCCTGCCTTATTATAGTTATGGTACTGTAAGTTTGCTTCTCATAATGAATTTAATAGAAAGGGCAAAAGGGACGGCTCTTCGTAGGCAATGATCTTATTGACCCTTGTTCTGCAAGTGTTACAGGGGCTACTCCTAGACACCTGCAGCACTTTTTTGGCCAATTAAGGTAACTGATCATATATGGCATTTACTCATTTTTAAAAAAGCTTCCAAGTAGGGAAATCTAAGCTTCTATTCTCCCAAGAGCTTAAGAAGGAGGGAAATGTCTCTGTACTACTCTGAGTGTAAATTGTAAATGAAATAAATCACTATCTCTCGGATATCATTATTGCTTATCAAGAATTCCAGCAGTGTTATCCTATAGATGGGCTCTATACTCAAATTTTTAACTTGATTGTTTGTAACTCACAATATATCTGTTGTAAACAATATTACAAATGGGTATTACTTAAAAATTCTATTTCATTCATAATGAAATTAAATTATTAGTACTTGAGGAAGACTCCATAGACTTCAATAAGCTAGGATGGAAGAGACTTTTTATGTTTATATGAGTTATTCACATTTGGGTGTTTCGAATCGTTACTTCCATGTCAATAAATAGTGATCAGAAAGGCCATTTTATAAAAGCTGTAATAAAAATTGTAATAAATATGTACACACAATGCTAAAACTTACAGTAGGGCTTATATTTCATAAAATGTACCTGAATACTTATAAAAGATAATTCAATAGAGAATACTTATAGAAAATAAAACTGATGGCCAAACATACTTTCTTCCAGTTAACTGGAAATTAGTCTATGATTTATATTAAGATTGGGATGTCATGATGAGCCCATCAGATTCCAGGTATTTATTTCAGTTTCTATGTAAGTGAACTTTATTTTGGATCAGATATTCTCAAGCTTACCAAAATTCTTTTTTATCATTTATGATAATTTTTAGAACTCAGAAAAGGAGATATTTATTTATGTTAGGCCCAGATCTGTTTAGCAACATCTCCCTCAAAACTGCTGATGATAATGTATTATTCAAGTCAGTAATCATGTTAAAATTAACATAACACTGTTGACAGATAATATAAAAATAAAGTTATTTAACTCACATTTAATTTTAAAATCCTATACCTTAGTTAAGGGTTAGACAGATGGGTCCTTATGGAGACCAAGCAAGCTTTAACTATATATTCTTCACTTCAGAGAGAAAACTTGACCTAATTTTAATCAGGAAAGTATAACTTTGCATTTTTAAGAATTATCAAAATGTCAACTTTTGGGATGTAGGCTAGGTATATAAAACTAATACTTTTTGCTATATTTTACATTGAAAGATATTTGGATATAAAAATCTCAAAATTCCAATTATATTTCAAAGCTATGCATCTATTTACATTACAGGAGAGATGCATATGTAACTAGAGAAAAGCTGAACTTTTGTCTTATAAAGATATATTTAATCCATAATTAATTTTCAGATGATTTACAACTTAATATACTGAAAACTTCTACAATTAATTTGTAATTGCCACATTTACAAAGAAAGTTCTGGATAAGAGAACCTTTTAAAAACAGACTGGTGTTGTACTTAGGCCCACTGTTCATTTAAATCACCTATGACATTTGTAAAATTTTTTCAAATTTAGGAAAATGTAGTTATTAATATGGCTTCACTCAATTAAACCTATATTCTGCAAAATGTTCAAGTTATATACTTAAGTACAACTGGACCTATAAGATTATTTGCACAGAAAGTAAAGGCTTTCCTTTCACATTAAAATTATACTTATGATGCCTGAAAACAATTTGGAAAAGACTATCAATGGTCTGGACTGTAATAGTTTACTGCCTTTTTATGCCTTTCTTTTCAGTTTTAAGTACGCTAGTTTTGGAGTTTTAAGTTCTACTTTTCCTCTTGTCTTCAAATAGACTCTTCAGCATATAAACTTGAATGGCTGACACCACCACCATGACCACTAAATTAACCACAGACCAGAAGTTGACTCTATCAAAGTTGCTTTCTTGTATGTTTCGATCACGAGCTTCAAATGCTCTAAGCAGAGTTTGTATGTGACCACTTTTGCTTAGTCTGGACTTGATGCTGTTGATGGATTCCTGGAGATAAATAGAATAATTTTACTATTAAAGAATGCTCAGAAATTTTAAGTTAATTTTAAAATGAGCTTCATGTTAGTTTTTTATCCAAACCAAATTTTACGATAGAGGGGTACACAATTCAATTAAGGGACAGGTACTACTTATATTACCTAATGATCCTCTGTAAATTTATATAATAGTTCTCCTGATATATTTAAATTGTTTATAAATAGTTATTTAACAAAGGAACAAAGCTATTGTGAATTGCAATTAGATAATACGAAACTATGTGAGTGGCACAGCACCAAGAATTTTACATACATTATCTCTTAGTCCTTACACAATCATAAGAAAATGATTATTTTTAGGCTGGGCGCGGTGGCTCACGCCTGTAATCCTAGCACTCTGGGAGGCCGAGGCAGGCGGATTGTTTGAGTTCAGGAGTTCGAGACCAGCCTGAGCAAGAGCGAGACCCCGTCTCTACTAAAAAATAGAAATTAATTAATTGGACAACTAAAAATACATAGAAAAAATTAGCCGGGCATGGTGGCGCATGCCTGTAGTCCCAGCTACTCGTGAGGCTGAGGCAGAAGGATTGCTTGAGCCCAGGAGTTGGAGGTTGCTGTGAGCTAGGCTGACGCCACGGCACTCTAGCCCGGGCAACACAGTGAGACTCTGTCTCAGGAAAAAAAAAAAAACAAAAAACGATTATTTTTAGAGATGATAGAGTCTTGCTGTGTTGCCCAGGCTGGAATGCAGTGGCTACTCACAGGTGCCATCATAGTGCACTGCAGCCTCGAATTCCTGACCTCAAGCAATCCTCCTGCGTAGTTGGGACTACAGGCACATGCTACTGTGCCTGGTAAATGATTTAGTTTTTAAAACCCAATTAATGATAATCTTTAGGTAATTACCTATTATATAACGCCTTGTGTTTATAATATTTTCTTCTTTGAATGTTAGTCTGGTCAATTTAGTATTTAGCAAAATACCCAATGTTTTAATCTCACAAAGAAGTAAAATTAGAAAATATTTCATTTTAGATGTATATACTATATAATCGAAAGTATAATTTATTTATAATATAAAAATGTTCCAATATCACATAAAACAAGCTTACCAAGATGCATTCTAAGTTGCATATCTTCTTAAAAAAAGCTATTTTTATAATAGAGTACTGGTGAGGTAAGTGATTTGAAAAGGCTACATGAATATAAGGTAAAATTGAGATTTGAAATGATGTACAAGTATTTATGGCAAAAATAGGAAAATACTAGAAACAGGTTTTCCTGGATAACACAGATAAAATGCTTCATTCAGTGCCTATCACCATACTAAAGCCTCTGGATGTTAATAATTTTTATTATTTTATTAAAAGACCATACTGACCAGTATGTCTTCCAGTTTCATATCTAACATATCTGTGCCAGTAATATATTTCTTCCAGTCTTCTTGTTCTTGTGCCTGTTCTCCCATATTATCCAGGATTAATTCAAAGAAAATCACTTTCTCAGAAATGGTGCTGAATGTATTGTCAAAGCAGAACATGTAGTCACCAACTTCAGTTTCTACACTGCATAAAAAAAATACATGTCTTTAGTTATCTTCACTTTTATTTGGGATCAAAGGAAAAACAACTAAAGCTAAAAAAGAAATAACATGGTTTCTAATTGGACAGCTTACCAATAAATTTCCTTTGTATTGAAAGAAAACTCATAATTTCTTGGGAAAGAGGTAACCTGGGAATACATACATTTAAGTACTTGCAACTCAGACATGCTTGGCATTTACTCAGTAGTAAATTATGGTAAATGACCTAATTTTTGGAAAAGGATAGGATTAAAAACCTAGATACATGATAACCCATAATAAACTTTAATATTTATACACTATTAAAAGTAGTTTTACTGTGAGTTTGATTCATATGCAAAAGCTACCAATCTACCCTTCAATTGAGATTAATCTGTAAATTGAGTTTTGTTTTTAAAAGCAATGATGGACTGTCCTAAGTGTTTTCTTCCAGGCCTCCTACTGAGTAAGTATATTTTTGTCATACAGTGTACAAAGGTTAGAAATGAAGTCTGTGGCCAGCAGAATTTACTCTCAGTGGCTTTTCCTTTATTGAATAAATGCCATTCACATCTCAACTGAACTTATTAGGGTTTTGGTCTCATTACTTTCACATTCAAGATAATTGGCCTGGGCAGAGTTAATTTAGTGAAGTGGTTTTCTAATGACTTTTTGTGGAGAGAAACTTTAAGAAGCAAAATATTCCACAGGCTAATGGCATTTACTACTGCTGTCTTCAAACAACAAACACCATTTCCTTGAATGAAGAGCAAAAGTGGTTTACATTTTTGTAAGTGTCTGTTGTTCTTATTCCATTAATTATTTCACAAGAGACTACTGCTAACACTTTAAAAAACTGGTTAAAAGCCAACTCAAAGTCAGGCATAGTTGTGCATGCCTATAGTCCCAGCTACTTGGGAGGTTGGTGGATTGCTTGGAGCCTAGGAGTTTAAGACCAGCCTGGGCAATACAACAAGACCCCGTCTCAAAAAGAGAAAAAAAGCAACAACAAAAAAACCCAACTTAAACGCTCCTGTAAGTCTATGTACATCTACTGAGTTTATAAAATTATCCTGTGAGAACTACTGATTCAGATGATAGATACATATATGGTTTTTTATTCAGTCACTCAGCAGTTGTAAATTACAAAGGGCCTTTTATAAAAGTTCAGTATACTTAATGTGCACACATTAAATGAATTAATCTTGTCCCACAAAAATCAGTTTTCTCTATTCTAATGATATTTCTAATAAAGGTTTTGATGTGTCTAGCAATGTTTTCTGTTTACCTAGATGAACTTCTAAGTAAATGCACCTTTCCAGCTGCATTTTAAACTGCTTATCACCTGATTCTATGCAATTTCTTAAAGGTGGCTTCAGTTAGAACTGCAGCGGGGATTTGGAGTGAGAGCTGCTCTGGATTAAGGTTTCTTATCCTTTGTGATCCAGCATTAGGTTCTGTTGTAGCCCTCTAATATCCTGAATTTCTTCATCTTTATTAAACTGGACATAACTTGTACTTCCTTTTGTCTTAAAATATCTTGTCTATACTTCCCTTTGGTTGACGTGCAGCATTATGCAATCATGCTTGACAAATAAGTAGGACCCAAGCTATACTTCTCATATTAAGATCTTCAATGAAACTATTTGGAAACAGATCCATGTGGAAACCTGTTAGTTTTGAGGTAAGTGTCATAAATCAAAGGATGCTCAGAGCTTACTGCAACTTAAAGGCCTAAAACTGAGCAAACTTCCTTCCTTATAATTTTCCAGATTATGCCCTCAGTGCTGCCTTGTATGTGAGAGGGTGAGATGGGAGGAGGTTCAAGAAACCAGGAAGGGAGTGTAAAATGTTGAATTAAAAGAAAGGCATGTATGTATACATGGGCCAGGCTACTAAAAACTGGGGAGGGGAACAAAGGGATGACATGAGGATAGGGGCCGACATCACAAAAACAAATCTTCCTTAAACATGTGCCGTTCTTAAATGTCCTGCCAATGCCACATACTCACCTCAGCAGAGAAAACCTGAATTGTTCTTTTGCTCTAACCTAAAATCATTGTTTTCTTTTTGGGCATGCCCTTGTAGACTCACTACATCGATCAAGACGCTATCCATTTGAAAATTTTCACACTCCACTGTTTTGCTTTTCTCCAATCACTGGTATTTTCCACCAATTCACTTTTGTCTATGTAATGACTACTAATGTGACTTTCCACATTTTTTTAAAGTTCACACTAGAAAAACACAGTTCAAATTGTGTTTTAGTCTGTTGTGACTATTCATGGAAGGTTGATATAAATGATTTTGAAGTTTTCTTATTGCCAGTGCACTGCATCACTTAAATCTTTAGGACGCTTCTATTATTTTCTATAGCCTTCTGAATACATCATGTGATTCTGATCTTTTAAGCCAATTTTCATCTTTTTTGCCATTTCCAACTTACTATTTTTGTTTAATCATAAGCATAATACTCAGCAATGTGAGTGGATTTTAACATGTATACTACAAATAGTAATAGCCAATACTTGTATACCTGTTCATAATTTACACTCTGCTTTCACATATTTTTTCTCTCTTAATCCTTACCATCACATTTAGAAGTAGGCATAATTAACCTTTTCAAGGTTAAGTTAAATGAGGTTCAAACAGGTTAAGATACTTGCCTATGATCATGCAGCCTGTTATGGACATAGATGAAGCTTGGTTTTCTGACTCTTAAGTTAATTGAGCTTTCTACAATATGGCTCAGAGCCTGTCTGCATTCTTTGTAATCCCTTTAATTATGTCAAACCTTTGTCTTTCGAGGATGTATTTAACCTTTGGACAGAGCCTGAGCAAACTCTGGTGAAGACAGTGGAGAGCAATTTTAAAAGGAAAAAACTGGGTGCACTGGCTCAGGCCTGTAATTCCAGCAACTCACCAGGCTGAAGCAGGAGGATCTCTTGAGGCCAGGCATTTGAGACCAGCTTGGGCAACATAGCAAGACCCTCTCTATAAAAAAATTAGCCAGGAGTGGTGGTGCACACCTATAGTCCCAGCTACTTGGGAGGCTGTGGCAGGAGGATTGCTTGAGCCTGGGAGTTTGAGGCTGCAGAAGCTGCAGTGAGTATGATTGTGCCACTGCACTCTGGCCTGGGCAACAGAGCCAGACTCCCATCTCAAAAAATAAAAATACATAAAAATAAGAAAAAAATTTTTTTAAAAAGGAAAAAAACAAAACATAGTAGTACAACCCAAATGTGGGGCATTTCCTGAGGAAAATTTTACATCATATTCTGATTAATATATTCACTGTTACAGTTAACTATATAACCAGTAAACATGACTATTCTGAAGGACAGCATTCACTTAGATCATGCATTCTCAATGGGGGTGATATTGCTCAGAAAGGGGCAAAATATTCTTAGATAATAATGGTCTGTGGCTCTCCAAAGCTTAATCCTACCTGACAAAATCTTATTCCCTGGAATTCAGTTTTCTCTCATTGGGTTTTCCTGGGTATCTCACAAGCAGCATGAATTCATGGAAGATACACAAAATTTATGTAAGAACAATGCTACAAAACTACGGTGAATAGACAGCTGTGATTAGAGGACTTCTGATTGATCGACTGCTTGATGTTGAAGTCATATTGCAAGAGGTGGCCGGCAACATGCCTAGTGACTGCTGTTGGCTCCCTTATGTTTGATCCTCAATGTTTATGTTTGATCCTCAATGCTTTTTTTGAGAATTAAATAAAACTAGTTTATGTTTTATTATTTAATTCTACAAGGGTAATTTAGCCTAAGTTATGCCAAGTGCTGGAAAAAAATTTCAATATCTGAATGACTAGTACCTATTTAAAATTAGTTTCCCATATCAAGCAAAAGTTAAAAGTTAATTTCACTAAAAATAATTTTTAAGAAGTCAATATAATTTTTCAACCATTTTATTAATACTTTTGCTGAAAAAATAAGTTTTGAATGATTTTTAAAATTTTACATTGCTATTATGTATTTATATAAATTGCTACTTCGCATATAATTGATATATTACTAATATAAGCAAAGAAACTGCATTAACAGTTATTTAGAAAATAGTTATAAAGTTAAATTTAATTTTAATAGCTTTCTAATTTTTAACTTAATTTTAGTCTTAATTTTATTTAACTCAACTATATTTAGTCATTCTTAACCCTGCATTGAATAAAAAGAGGAAGCTTTGTACCTATTCTTTTTATGTATAAAGCACAGATAAACATACAGTACATAACACATGTGCAGTATATCTGTGGTATTAAAATTCCATAGGGGAATGACTAGGAAAAAGAATGTCTACAAAGGCTCCAAGAGGGGGAACAGAGTAAAAATAAAAAATGGTTGAGAAACACTGCCTCAAATGTCTGAGTTTCAGCATGTGTACAACAAACAAAGATGCCTTAATTCTTTACAGTCATTCCTATATTAATCTCTTTCTACTAATAAATCTGCGTTGACTGCTTTTGGTAGAAAGGAGTTTTATTACTACAAATGATACAAAATATTATTCAAAGAAAAATGCGTAAGAACAAATTTTCCTTTTAAGTAGAATAAAAAGCATACATAAATAGTTCAAAATGTGTAAGTTCTGGTAGGTAATATTAATCCAATAGTCTAGAAAAATGCATTTATATGTAACTCCTCATTCCAGGTAGTGCTAGACAAATAGATATTACTTAAGCTGTTTAGTTCTCTGTTTGGAGACGTTTTTACTAATCCTGACTACTGGAAGGATAATACCTGTTTTGAAGATTTACTTAAGAAAAACCAGTGTCATACTGAGATTTTAGTTGCCTTTACAAAACTAATATAGCTAAAGTTTTGTTTAAATCTAATTTTTAGAAAGTAGATTTGTAAATTTGGTATACTTAGTAAGAGTGAGTTGGATTGCCTGGGTTTAGATCCTGGCTTTGCTGTTCACTACCTGTGTAACCTTCGGCAACTTACTTAAGTGTTCTATGCCTCAATTTCCTCATCAGTAAAATGGTAATAATATTATGTACGTCAAAGGATTGTGGTCACGCAAAGTGCTTAGAACACTGGCCTGGCACATCAAAAGAACACAATAAATGTGAACTATTATAAACTCAATTCTTTTCTCCCAATAGTTTAACAAGAGATGATTTTATGCAAGAAAGCAGTACGATACCTTTTTTCCTAACAGTTAATTTTAATTTATCTCTATAAGGGATTAGATAATTATGGAGAAATAAACATTGATAGAAATTTTGTACATTTTTTATATTCTGAAATTTAAAGACAGATTACATTTTTAGTTCTTGTTCATTCACTTACCAAAGAGAAAATATAGTTAATTCCAAGTATATCAATCTAAACTGATTTTTAAAATTACTATTTCTCTTATTTATTAATAGTTTAATGCAAGTATTTTTCTGAGCTCTGCATAGGTAAAATACTATTTAAAAAAGCATTTTCAATGAATATGTCAAGAATATGATTGAGACATTTTTTCCCTCATTCACTCATATATGTATTCATTGTTTACCAAGTATCAATTACGTGCCAGGCATTTAGTTAACAAAGGCCAATAATTTTAATAATAGCTAATACTTACAATAGTGCTATGTGCCAGGGATGTTCTAAGCATCATATGGTAGAAGGCAAGAGTTTTGGTCCATCCTGTCTCCCTGCAGGCTTATTTAACTTCTCTGAGCCTCCTTGTCTGTAAAATGGTAGTCCAGAATCAAAGAATCTATATCATAGTGGGTTGGAAAGATTAATTTAGAAGCATATAACATGCCAACCCTTGTTTATGGCAAATATTAGATACTCTGTTCTTCCTCTTCCTATAAACTCACAGTTTAGTTTAACATAATATTGACTAAAAAAAATGCTATAGTAAAATAATTGAATGGAACAGAGAAACGCACCCATGAGATATGAAAAGAAGAAAGTGAGATGTCAGAAGACCATATATGGTCTTTTGTCAAACTCTGAACTCAAAGAGTTACAACAAGTATTTTCTTTCTTTATAGTTTCCCATGGTCAGATCTTTCACTTTCAGATAATTACCTTTACTTTTTAGATAATTACCTTCCAATTATCTAAAAAGAGTGAGGTCTGAGTAATGAAAACCAATTTATACGCAGACACATATATGCACACAGATACACTGTACTATTCTTTTGAGAAATAAAACTATGTACAAAGATGGTATAGCCAGCAGCTCAAGAAACTTTAAGACACGTACCCACAGTAACTTATTTTTTTTTTTTTTTTTGAGACAGGGTCTTGCTCTGTCTCCTGCGCTGGAGTGCAGGGGTGCAATCATAGCTCCCTGCAGCCTCGAGCTCTAGAACAGTAGCTTTTAGTTAAAATGGAAAGCCTGTGCTAGCCAGTAAGGCAGGTTTAAGATGCCACAACAGAGTGAATGCAATACCTAGGGAATACTAATCTATTAACTAAAGCAAAGAAAAAAATTTAGTCAGGATCAAAACAAAATGCCTAAACAAAAAGGTTAAATGGATGAAGTTTTAGTTTATAAGATGGCCCATTATTGTGGACTGTTTAAAATCATAAGGAATTATCTAATACTGACATTTAGTATTGAATGTGCTAAATTTCCCTCCCTTGAAGATGACCCACTGGTATTATTCAGCCAAAGGAACTCAACTAAAAGAGATTACTTACGTGTGAACTCCATCTGATTTTCTTTGTTCAAAAACTAAGGTTTTGCCTTCTGGAGAGGCAAGATGGAAATCAATATCTAATCCTGCTCCATCTAAAACCTGTAGAAGATCACACAAGAGAAAAACATATTACAAATTCTGAAAATAGAAAATTATATAAAGTAGATCATATGATGTGAAGATTTTCTTTCTAAACCTAGAGGAATAAGAAAGCCAACAGAGTCATTAGGGCTAGAAAGGAGCTGAAAGTTCATCTAGTTCAATTCTGTTCATTTTTGGAAGTTGTCCCTTCCTTACCCATTTCTCTTGCCATCACCTAAATTTAGACTTATGGATGTTATGGAAATAAATCTTCCCAAAACAATGCCTTCATTGAGAAGCCCCATAGAGTTGACAGAAACACAGAGTTCAGTTCAAACGTTGGGCCTTTCTACTTAAAACTTAGGTCATTTAGGACATTCTCTGTAACTTTTTTGAGTTTTTTCCTCTTTAATAAAAGAATAATTTACTACTTCTTAGCCTGGAATTGAAGACCTCCATGATCTGACTCCGAGTGACTTCTTCTTTTTTTTTTTTTTGAGACAGAGTCTTGCTCTGTTGCCCCAGGTAGAGTGCAGTGAAGTCATCATTGCTCACTGTAACCTCAAACTCCTGGGCTCAAGGGATCCTCCTGCCTCAGCCTCCCAAGCAGCTAGGACTACAGGGATGTGCCACCACGCCTGGCTAATTTTTCTGTTTTTTGTAGAGATGGGGTCTTGCTCTTGCTCAGGCTAGTCTTGAACTCCTGACCTCAAGCAATCCTCCTGCTTTGGCCTCCCAAAGTGCTAGGACTACAGGTGTGAGCCCTCCAAGTAACTTCTTTAACACATTCTTCTACTGCTCCCCAATATGAACTGTGTTTTCCAAGCAGGTCAGTTCATTTACTGGCCAATGAATATGATCTGTTCCTTTACAATCCAAAAATCTCCTTTCTACTTAAAACTTAGGTAATTTAGGACATTCTTTATATGAAGATGATGATAGCAGCTAACAATAACAGTTTATGCCACAAACTGTTTCAAATGCTTTATATGGATTAATTTATTATTTATAACAATTCTATTGTTTCTTTTTTTTTTTTTTACTACCCCTGCCCGCCTCCTACTTATAACAATTCTAAGGTCCTATTATTCTCATTTAGTAAAAAAGCAAAACAAAAACCAAAAACTGAGTCATAGAGAAGTCATCTTTCCAAAGTAATATAGCACATAAGTGGCATGATCAAAATTTGAACTCAGCAATCTCCCTCCAGAGTAATTTTTAATAAGTATGCTATGTTGCCTCTAGTGCTGTTCCATTCTCCTGAATAGTTTTTCATCAAACTGTACCCATTTTTCAAGAGTCAGCTTAAGTCCTTTGAAATGTCCTCTGAATCCTCCTACTGAATTCTCTCATATTCTCCCTTGTACTCCTATAGAATGCATGCCTATCCTCTGTTTGGCACTTAATCATACATTATCTGGAACCTTATTTTTAGAATTCACTTAGCACAAACTTGTAAGGTACCTTTATGGACACCTATGCGGAACATCCAATGCAGATGATATGATGGGTGAAAATTTTATACATTGCTCATTATGTTTATAATTCTAAGGGTATTGGTCCTAACAATGGTATTACCAATATTTTGATTTTTTTGTCACAGATGCAAATATTTAATACATACATATTTTCATCATCCTTATACAAATTAAAGTGTCTTAGTTTTTCCCTGTAGATCTGTGTCTGCTCATCTCTCTTCCTGTCTTCCTCTTTTTCATTTCTCTCCCACTTTTTCTCTTCTGTATTTATAGTGTTTGTTAAAATGCAACAAAATATTTGTTTGGAACACTATAGTACAGCCTATTAAAGAAAGCCCTATACCCAATGGTTACTCTTTTTCTTAAATAGCGCTCCATTTTATCTTTCTTGGCAGCTTTAATGTAATTATATAAAAGATCACCTACTACTGTACTCTTGTTGATCAACAAAACTGGTTGCAAATAGCTGGCTAAATATACACAATTCTTTTTCTCCTTTAAATTTCTGGAAAATATTCCACTGAGCAAAGGATATATCTAGCTACTAATATTTGTCAATCTCAAAATCCTCAATTAGACTAGAGAAACACCAAATATTTATTGAAATTGATGCCTTCTTTTTCATACTATTGATTTTTCTCAGAGGATCAAATTCTGAAAAAATAGTTAATATAAAGAAACAGACTTAAAATATATATCCTCAGAGAAATTCAAGAATGTAACATCCATAAAAAACAAAGGTGCAAATATGAAAAAGTTCTTAGAGAAACCAAAAATGTGATTGCCTAAATAAAACCTTAACAGATTGAATGATAGCAGAATGAACATGGATGGAGACTAAGAATCAGAGAATTAGAAGGAGCAAAGATTCTCAGAACAAGGTAAAAAACTATAGATGAAAAAAACAGTATGAGAGAAATGGGTTAGAGCCTTCATGGACAGAGCTAAAGATTTCTAATATCCATCTAATAAACATCTCAAAAGAAGAGAACGTAGAGAAGGGAGAGGATGAAATCATTTATAAGATAAGCATCTCAAAAGGAGAGAACTTAGAGAAGGGAAAGGATGAAATCATTAAAGATGAGAAGAAAAATTATTTCAAAAGATAAAAATCCTTAGACTGAGAGGATCTAATAAATGTGAAGCAGGATAAATGAAAAAGACTCAAAAAATCCCACAGACTTTTCCAAAGGATTTAAAAAGAACCTAGAAACTTCCAAAGTGAAATAGCAGAAGTAGTAGAGAACTGCAAAACAACAAGAATTGTGATTGGCATCAGAACTCTTACATGTAACACTAGATGCAAAAAAAAAATAAATAAAAATAAAAAAAATAAAAAAAATAATGGAGCCATATCATCAATGTTCCCAGGTTAAAAAAAAATTGTATTTACTGAAGTGACAGCAAATATAAAGCCATTTGCCTGGTGCAGTGGCACACACCTATAGTCCCAACTACGTGGGAGGCTGAGGCAGGAGGATCACCTGAGGCCAGGAGTTCAAGGCTATAATATGCCTGTGAATAGCCACTGTACTCCAACCTGGGCAACATAGTGAGGCCCAATCTCTTAAAATATTTAATAAATAAAGCCATTTTCAGATAGCCAAGGACTCAAAACATTCTAAAAGAATTACTCAAGGATATCCTCCAAAAAAATATCCATTAAATCAGAAAAGAAGCAATATAATAAAGCTAAGAAAAGATTTCAGTGAAACAAAGTTAAAAAGCAATTATTGGTGTGGCTGGTCAGGCTTAATGAAAATATTATAAATTATTTTTAAAAATACAGAAACAATTAAAAATACACATGTATTTTAAAAATAGAAAATAGATATAAAAAAAAATACCACAATCTGAAACTATACAAATGATTTCAATGGAACATGATGGGGACAGTAGTGAAAGTGTTAAAGGTTTGGTTACTTAAGAGGAAACATATAGATTAATTTTGATGCTGAGTAAATAGATGTTTAAACATTAAAATTTAGGGACATCCAATTTGGAAATATATTAATAATACACAGATAACCTGAAATCTTCCACTATAAAACCCCTGGGAATGCTGGATTATATTTTGAAACAATCCTTTCAACTGCATAGCCAGGGCAAAGTAAAAAAAAAAAAAAAAAAAAATGAAAACCAGAGTGGTAAGTGTAAGTTTCTGGAGAGGGTTAACTTGTCACAGTTATTTAGGGGTTTAGGGTTTAATACTCTCATGAAGACAGGGGATGAGGATTTGGGGCTGAATTATGTAGGGAGCAGGAACTGAGAACTATGCATAAAGCTAAGATCTTTGAAGGGACATACCTTCAGTAAAAGGGTGAAATTTGGGGAAAAAAAAAAAAAGGTCCACCAGTACAGAGACCACAAGAAAGCTTGTCCATCTAAGCCTCAAGTCGTATGAGAAAAAGTAATATAAACTTGCCAGATAATTCATCTACAGGCTCTCATCAAGCAAATTTGTAGTTCAAATGTTCACTACGCATGTGTTCAGAGACCCGAGCAGGGAAATTAATATAAAAAGTAGTCCTCCATCATGGAATGCCTGGAAGAAGCAAATGTAAAATCTTTCTGGAGGGCCACATCCTCAACTTAGGCCATATAAGATTCACACAAGATAAAGCCCTATTAAGCATGAGTATGATGGTCAGCTTCTGATATGGCTCCCAATGATCCCTGCTTTTCTGGTATTCATACTCTTGTGTAATAAACATAATAAGGGAAAAGTGATGGAATGTCACTTACATGATTAGGTTAAAAAAGACTGTTAACTTCCATCTTGCTAGCTTGCTGTCTCTTGCTGGCACTCTCTCTTGCCCTCTCACTCACTCTGATGAAGCAAAACTGCCATGTTGTAAGATGCTTTATAGAAAGGCTCACATGGCAAGAAATACGGAAAGCCTCTAGCTAACAGCATGCAAGGAACTGAAGGCTTAGTCCAGCAACCTGTGAGGAACTGAATCCTGTCAACAACCATGGATGAGCTTGGCTCCTTCTCAAATGAGCCTGAGACAACTGCAGCCTTGTGAGAGATCCAGAGTAGAAGACACAGTTAAGCAGCAACCAGATTCCTGATGCACAGAAACTGTAAGCTAGTAAAAATGTTGTTTTAAGCCACTAAATTTTGGGGTTAATTAGTTTCATATCAATAGATAACTAATGGATCTATTATACATACAGAAAGAAGAGCATCAGGCAGGGAATAAATGAAGGTAAAAGAAAAGCTTGTATTTTTCCTATTCTTAATTGATCTAATAAATAGATAACTGCTCAAAGTAATAATAGCAACAATGTATTGGGTGATTACAGCATATGGATAAGTGAAATGAATGACAAGCTAGAACGGCAAGGAAGAATTGTGAATATTCTGTTATAAGGTACCTGTACTACCCATGAAACAGTAGTGTTATTTAAAAGTGGACTTAGATTAGTTGTATATGTATATTACAAACTCTAGGACAACCACAAAAAACTTTTTTAAAGAGTATAACTGATATGTTAAGACAGGAGAGAAAGTACAGTCATATAAAATGCTCAGTAAAAACCAGAGAAAGCAGGAAAAGAAGGGAAGATTAAAAAAAAAGAATAAGTACAATGAATAGAAAGGAGTTACAAACATGGTGATACTAATCCAATGGTATCAATAAGCTCTTTATGGATGGTCTAAATATGCCAATGAAAAGATAGAACTGCCAGAGTGGATAACAAAACGAGACCCAACTATAAGCTGTCTACGAGAAACCCATTCTAAATATAAAGACAGATTAAAAGTAAATGGATGGAGGCCGGGCACGGTGGCTCACGCCTGTAATCCTAGCACTCTGAGAGGCCGAGGCGGGCGGATCGTCCTGAGCTCAGGAGTTTGAGACCAGCCTGAGCAAGAGCGAGACCCCGTCTCTACTAAAAAAATAGAAATAAATTAATTGGACAGCTAAAAAAATATATATAGAAAAAATTAGCCAGGCATGGTGGCGCATGCCTGTAGTCCCAGCTACTCGGGAGGCTGAGACAGCAGGATTGCTCAAGCCCAGGAGTTTGAGGTTGCTGTGAGCTAGGCTGAAGCCACGGCACTCACCCAGGCAAGAG
Organism: Indri indri; assembly: GCA_004363605.1. Lineage (NCBI taxonomy): Eukaryota > Metazoa > Chordata > Mammalia > Primates > Indriidae > Indri > Indri indri. The sequence continues at coordinate 33,885 of RJWJ010002867.1, read as the reverse complement.
AGTGAGACTCTGTCTCAAAAAAAAAAAAAAAAAAAAGTAAATGGATGGAGAAAGACATACCATGTAACACTAATCAAAACAAATCTGGAATAGGCAGATTAACGTCAGACAAAGCAGACTTCAGAACAAGGAAAATTATCAGGGATAAAGAGGGGCATTACCTATGATAAATGGGTCAACTTTCCAAAGAAGATATAACAATCCTTAATCTGTATACAATAACAATTGCATCAAAATATGTGAGACAAAAACAGAAACACAAAAAGAAACAGATAAAACCCAATAGTTTTTAAATTAAAAAAAATTTTTTTTTTTAGAAATAGGGTCATGCTTTGTCACTCAGGCTGGAACACAGTGGCATGATCATAGCTCACTGCAACACCAAATTTCTGGTCTCAAGCAATCCTCCTGCCTCTGCCTCCCAAGTAGCCCAGCTACTATTTTTCTATTTTTTTGTAGAGAAGAGGTCTCACCACTTTGCCCAGGCTGGTCTTGAACTACTGGCCTCAAGCAATCCTCTCACCTTGGCCTCCCAAAGTGCTGAGATTACAGGCATGAGCCACTGAGCCCGGCCCAAACCCACTATTTATTATATAATAGTTGGAGATTTCAACATCCCTCTATCAGTAGTCAGCAGATCCAGCAGACAAAAAATCAATAAGGATAAAATTGACCTGAACAGCACCATCAATCAACTGAATCTAATTGACTTTTGAGGAATACTTGATCCAACAACAGCAGAATACACATTCTTCTCAAGTTCACATGGAACATTCACCAACATAGAACACACTGTGGGCCACAAAACACACCTTGACTTGTGCTCTCAGACCACAATGGAATTAAGCTGGAAATCAATAACAGAAAAATAGCTAGAAAATCCTAAACTATTTGGTGACTAAACAACACATTTACAAATAACTCATGTGACAAAGAAGTCTCAAGTTTCAAAAAAATTTTTAAATGAAAATATAACTTAAAATTTGTTGGATGTAGAGAAATCACTGCATAGAGGGAAATTATAAACTGAATGCATATATTAGAAAAGAAGAAAGATCTAAAATCCATAATATAAGCATCCACCTTAGGAAATGAGATAAAGAAGAGTAATATAAGCCTAAAGCAAAGAGAAGAAAAAATTGGAACAGAAATCAATGAAATTGATATCAGGAAATCAACAGAGAATAATCAATGAAACCAAAAGCTGGTTCTTTAAAAAGATCAATAAAACTGATAAACCTCTAGCCAGGCAAACCAAGAAAAGAGAAAAGACACAAATCACTAATATTAGAAATGAAAGCTGGGTTATCACTAATGATCCTATGGACATTAAAAAGATAATGAATATTATTAACAAATCAATACCCACAAATTTGATAAGTTAGAAGACATAGACCAATTCCTTGAAAGATACAAAACTTATACAAGGAGAAACAGATAATGCGAATAAGGCCTATATCTATTAAAGAAATTGAATCAATAATTTTTTTAAAAAAGGACTCAAAGAAGAAAGGACCAGGTCCAGATGGTTTAAATGGTAAATCCTACCAAATATTTATAGATAAAATGATATCAATTCTCTATAAGATCTTCCAGAAAATAAAAGCTAAGGAAACAATTATTTACTCTTTCTATGATGCCAACATTATTCTAATACTAAAACCAGAGAAGACATTACAAGAATAGCAAACTACAGATCAATATCTCTCATGAACACAGAAGCAAAAATCTTCAACAAAATATTAGCAAATCTAATTCAACAATGTATAAAAAGAATTATAATCATGACCAAACTGGTTCAACATTCAAAAATCAATTAATGTAATTCATCACATTAACAGGCTAAGGAAGAAAAATCAGATGATCATACCAATGGATGCGGAAAAAACATCTGATAAAATCCAATATCAATTCGTGATGTTTAAAAAACCCTTAGCAGGCCGGGCGCGGTGGCTCACGCCTGTAATCCTAGCACTCTGGGAGGCCGAGGCAGGTGGATTGTTCTGAGCTCAGGAGTTCAAAACCAGCCTGAGCAAGAGCGAGACCCCGTCTCTACCAAAAATAGAAAGAAATTAATTGGACAGCTAAAAACATATATAGAAAAAAATTAGCCGGGCATGGTGGCGCATGCCTGTAGTCCCAGCTACTCGGGAGGCTGAGACAGTAGGATTGCTTGAGCCCAGGAATTTGAGGTTGCTGTGAGCTAGGCTGATGCCACGGCACTCGCCCCAGGCAAGAGAGTGAGACTCTGTCTCAAAAAAAAAAACAAAAAAACAAACAAACAAACAAAAAAAACCCTTAGCAAACTAGGAATAGAGGGGAATGTACTCAATAAAGAACATTCACAAAAATCCTACAGCTAAGATCACATTTAATGACAAGAAACTAGAGGTTTTCTTCCTAAAATGAGGAAGAAGGCAAGGATGCTCTTCTCTCATCACTCTTATTCCACACCTTACTGGACGCCCTAGTAATGTAATACGGCAAGAACAGGAAATAAAAGATATACATATTGGGAAGAAAGAAAGAAAACTCCTTGTTCAAAGATGACATGATTGTTTATGTAGAAATCCCAAAGAATTGCCAAAAAAAACCCAAAAAACATTAAGTTATTATAGCCAAGTCTCAGGATACAATATTAATGTACAAAAGTCAACTGCTTTCCTATACACCAGCAATGAGCAATTGGAGTTGGAAGTAAAAAATATGATACCATTTACACTAATATTAAAAGAAAGAAAGAAAAAAATACATAGCTATAAATGTACCAAAAGATGTGGATATTGACAAACTGATCCTAAAGTTTATATAGAAAGACAAAAGACCCGGAATAGCCAACACAGTATTGAAGAACAAAGTTAGAGGATTGACACTACCTGACTTTAAGACTTAGTATAAAGTTACCATAATCAAGACAGTGTGGTACTGGCAAAAGAACTGACAAATAGATCATTACAACAGAACAGAGAATACAGAAATAAGGAAAAAAGATCAGTGGTTGCCAGGGGTTCAGTTTTGGAGGAGGAGGGTATGACTAGGGACACAAGAGTTTTAATGCTGTGTAACTATTCTGTATGATACTGTAGTGGTGAATACATAATATTATGCATTTGCAAAAATGCATAGAACTGTATAATACAACACAGAATGAACCTTAATGTATAATAACTATGAACTGTAGTTAATAATAATGTAACAAAATTGCTTCAGTTGTAACAAATGTATCACATCAATGCAAAATGTTAATAAGAGAGGAAACTATTAATATATGGGAGCGTGGGGGCATATGTGTCCTCAATTATTCTATAAATCTAAAAATCTTCCAAAAACATAAAGTCTATTAGTTAAAAAAAAGAAAAAAAGCACAAAAGAAAACCATGAGAAAAGAACAAGTGTATTAGAAAACCAGGCAGGTATAGAAAAGAAAAAAATAGAACTTCTAGTCATTGCAATGATAAAGTCAATGGAAGAGTTACCAGACAGATTTAATTATACCTGAAAAAAATTAATGAACCACAATGAGATATTACCTCATACCTGTTAGAATGGCTTTTATCAAGAAAATAGTAAGTTAGGATGCAGAGAAATGGAATGTAAATTAGCATATTGTTGGTGGGAAAGTTAGTATGAAAAACAATATGGAGGTTCCTCAAAAAACTAAAAATAGAACTACCATATGATCCAGTAATCCTCCTTTCTAAACAGACAGGGTCTCACTTTGTTGCTCAGGCTGGTCTTGAACTCCTGACATCAAGCAATCCTCCCACCTCAGCCTCTTGGGGAGCTAGGATTTTTGGGCATGAGCCACCACACCCAGCTAAGAATTTTCCAGACTTGTTGAAAGATTTGAATTAATATCTAAAAACTCAGATTTGAGAAGCACTAAAAAATCCAAGTAGAATAAATTTAAAATTCTCTATTAGACAAGCTGTGGTGAAACTGCACGAGTAGAAGATTTAAAGACCTACAAGAGAGAATAGAGATGAACTACAAATATGTAACAAACTGAAAGGAAGCTTCAACAGCTATAATGGAAGGCAGAAGACAATAAAATAAAAATAAAATATTAATACTATTTTTGATACATTGAGTAAAAATTTCTGTTAATAAAGAATTCTTTAAGCAACTCAATTCTTTTTTTATATTACTTTTTTATAAAAAAAATTAAAAAAAAATTAAAATGAGACAGAGTCTCACTCTCTTGCCTGGGCTAGAGTGCCGTGGCGTCAGCCTAGCTCACAGCAACCTCAAACTCCTGGGCTCAAGTGATCCTCCTGCCTCAGCCTCCCGGGTAGCTGGGACTACAGGCACGCACCACCATGCCCGGCTAATTTTTTCTATATAGTTTTAGTTGTTCAGCTAATTTCCTTCTATTTTTAGTAGAGACGGGGTCTTGCTCTTGCTCAGGCTGGTCTCGAACTCCTAAGCTCAAGCGATCCTCCTGCCTCGGCCTCCTAGAGTGCTAGAATTACAGGCATGAGCCACTGCGCCCAGCCAAAGCAACTCAATTCTTTAAGCAAATTCAAGAGGGCAGAGGCATGAGAACCAGAGGAAAACTTAAATTAAGCCTGAAATCCATCCTATCTATTTGGACTTTCAGTTATACGAGCCAATGAATTTTTCTTATTGTTAAAAACTGATTTGGGTTGTTTAATTACTTGTAGCTGAAAACTTTGGTAAATATTATAATAAAAACTATTACATTTTATATTTTTTTAAGTTTTGAATTCTTTTTATATCTTAAATTGAGATGGGGTCTTGCTATATTGCCCATGCTAGTCTCAAACTTGTTGACTCAAGTGATCCTCCCACCTCAGCCTCCCAAGTAGCAGGGAGTGTCTCCCAAGTAGCAGGGAGTAAAGGAGCACACCACTGTGCCCAGCTCATTTTAATTCAAATAATCATATATGCTTCATCCTGACCAAACCCTATATGCTTTTATGAATATAGAAAAAGGTGTGGAAGAATACCTAGCTAGGACAATGACAGTCACCCATTACAGTGATATACAGATATTTTTCTTTGTACGTCTTTGTACTGTTTGACTTACTCTAAGGAAGATGTATATTACTTTTATAATTGGAAGTAAAAAAATACAAATTAATAAATCAGAAAACAAAAAACATTAATACTCAAAAGCCAATTTTTTTTCAAAGATCAATAAAGTAGTGCTATCTACTTTATACATATAATATTAGGCATGTATACCTGCAGAAAAAAATGGAGATAAGAGATATTCCAAATGGTATTAGGTATAATATTATACAAGTAAATTTTTAAAATTAGATGAAATGGCCAATTTACTAGAAATATATTGGAATTTAAGTCAGGATATAAAAACTGAAGAGACTAATAAAAATAAAAGAAATTGACACAGTTCTATCCTCCCCAAATCCTCCCAGATAGTTTTAAAACTATCCTCCAGATAGTTTTATAGGTTTGGTAAACCTCTGGCCGATATTGACTTCTCAGAATAGACATGTACCACTTTTCCCTCTCCGTACTGCTGGTCTTTCAGGCCCTCAAAGGGCCTTCTGTCTTCTTCTTCAGCATCTAGGTACATTCTGTTCTTTTTAGCCATTTTTTGGTCTTGTTCCACTTACCCTCTTATGTCTAATGAAAGCCTGATTATTCTATAGATCCTAACTCCACTCCTGTTTTTCTTCTCTCAATTTCCAGATGAAGTCAAGTCCTACTGAACACACTCATAGCCTTATGCACTTACCTTCATCACACTTGTTAGAGTTATAATTTTACATGCATTTGTACAGTAATTTGATTAATGTATGTCCCCATACTTGATTGTATGAGGGCATGGACTATATTTTTACTCACCATTGTATCTCTAGCACCTAGGATAGTGCTGACACATATTAAGCACTCAATAATAATTTAAATTTTTAAATGATCTATTTTATTCATAAGATGTATGTACTGGCACTACCTAAAAAGCAAGAAATAATTTAAAATTTTCAATATGTTACACTAACCAAGGGCAATGTTGGAATGTCTATTCTGTAACATTTAAAAAACTAACTTTAAGACAAAAATCAGTAGTGAGTAGTTACTGGGAAATTAAACAAGTTGGAAAATGTACAAAGGATAGAAGATGATTTTCGCCCTACAAACCCCTCCAACACTGTCTAGGGATTACAGACATTACATGACTTTACTTCTTTCCTTAATCAAACAGTTGGGTGTTGTGGCTCACACCTGTAGTCCCAGCACTTTGGGAGGCTGAAGCAGGAGGACTGCTTGAGGTCAGGAGTTAGAGACCAGGCTAAGCAAGAGCGAGACCCCATCTCTACAAAAAACAGAAAAAAATAAGCCGAGAATGGTGGTGTACGCCTGTACTTCCAGCTACTCAGGAGGCTGCGGCAGAGGATCACTCGACCCCAGGAGTTTGAGATTGCAGTGAGCTATGATCATGCCACTGCCCTCATGCCCTGGCAACAAAGTGAGACCATCCCCAAAAAACAAAACAGAACAAAACAAACAAATAAACAAACACAAAACACAAACACAACACAAAAAAACCCACACAATTGTTTAGGAGAATGCTTTGGAGGAACAGTCCTACAGTCCCTTTAAGAGTGACTAAAGATGCAAAGAATAAAGCTAACCCAAGACAGCTATATCACTCTAAAGGTGTAAATGTAAAACTAATTGAATATTTACTATGTGTCAGGGATAGTCTATGAGCATTTATTAACTCATTTTTTCCAGATGAGGTAGTTACAATTATTATCTCTATTTTACAAGTCAGAAGATCACACAAGCTTTAAGGGGCAGAGTCAAGATTTGAACCCAGGCTAAGGTTAAGAGCTAGAGCTATTGACCATAAAAGGTCAGTACTTAAAACAGATTTCCTCCCTAAAATATGGGTAAATACTGAGGAATTTTGATTAACACAAACTGTTTTCTTATCTAGACTATTTCACTAACCCCCTAGTTGTTTCGCTGTCTTTAATTTTGCTTCCCTTCAACCAGTTTTCCACACTGCACTCAGTGATCTGCTTAATTCTTAAATGGACTTGTACAAAATAAGGGGAAAGCTACTAGCATGGCACACAAAGCTGTATGATTCATGATCCATGACCCTAGCCTCCTGGCCTCTCTAATCGCCTTTCTGGCACTCCCACCCTAAGCTTTACAGTCTTAAAGTCTAACAAAACTCAGTGTTACATAGTACCTACCCCCAAACACTCACCCTGTGCATTTTCAGAACTATGTGTCTATTCATTTTGTTCCCTTTCCTGAAATGCCCCTTGTTCCTTGCATTCTTGTCTCACATAAGCATCTTTCTAGATTAAATTTTATTTTCTCCAGAAATCTTCTGCTGAAACCTATAGAATTGACCCTACTCTACTAGCACTTAACTATACTTTATTGAAATAACCTAGGTATGAGCCAGTAATCCTTATTAAACTCCTTGAGAAGAGGCCTTCTTTTTTTTTAATTCTTTCTTTTTTATTCCCCTGGCACAATTCCTGGCACATATTAACTCTTTAGTAAATGATGAACTTTTGAACTTTACTGGAAATCAACAAATGCTGAGTTCTAGCCTCAGTCTTGCTCACTATGTGACTAGATACTTTATTCTCTGTATTTACGTTATACATCTATATGTAACCGAATCCTACAGTTCCTTCAGATAAAAATTCTATATAACTTTTTATTTTGCTCTGTGACAGTACCTAGTATTAAAAAAAAGTTCTCTGTATCAACTTTAAAAAATTAACATTCGATTAAAAATTAATTAACTTGTAAAAAAACGGAAAGATGAAACACATCAACGCATCTTTTTTTTTGCACTGCTACCTGGAAACATCGAAATTAGCTGTGTGGAACTAACAAAATTTCTTCTAATTACCCCCTACCAGAATAACTACATAAAATAAGGCAATTCCCCAACAGTATTATGCAGATACTAAGAAGAAAACAATGACACGAGGCAAATAACGATGCTCAATGAAAGAAATGTTATAAAGTTTTAATATAGGATTTGACCTTACTTGGTTTGAAAATAATGGGTATACAATTGAAACAGAAATGTACCATTAAATACAGCAACAGCCTCTTTCAAAATATTTCAAAATCGGGTTTAGTAATAATTACACAGGCACAATTTAAAAATCCTTAATTGAAGCAAACACAGTGTAGATTTACAATATTGGAACTGGGTGAAATCGGTGGGGGGTGACTCAAACAAGTGTCATCACCTCGCCCAATGATGAAGGAGAACGTGTATCAGTCCTGTATTGTGAAATTCTCAGTATCAGAGCGTGTACTGGCTCGAAAAGCGATGGGCGAATTATGAAACAGAGAAAAGCCACCGACATCACCAGTTCTTGGCCTCTTTCCGACCGGAGGAAAGGGTAGACCGCCGGTAGTCGTCAATTCCGGGTCCCGCGCGTAACTACTCAGTCCCCGGCCCCCGCAAGAGCCTCGCGGAGCCTCGCGCGCCTGGGCGGAGCTGGCCCGCTTCCCTGGCGGCCCTCGCCTCCCCACCGCCCGGCCGTCCACAGGAAGTTTGAGAGGCTAACAGGCAGCGCATCTGGGCTAAAGGAAGGAGGCTGGCTCACCTCCGCACTTACTTGGTACTCGATCTCCAGCGAGGCCTTCAGGGGCATGGGCTGGTAGAAACATTCCTTCTGGCCGGCCGGAAGGGTAAAGGTGAAGTCGCTGTCTAAGGAGGGCGTGAAGCCGACCGCCCCAGGCAGCAGCACGGGAGGCAGAGCGACCAGGAGTAGCACGGGGAAGGGCAACCAGATCCTAACGCCCATCCCTGCTGGGGCGATCTCAGGCAAAAAGCGGCGTGGGAGGTGTATACTGGCGTCTCGGCTCTGCTCTTCCTCCCTGGACTCCTCGTGGTTGGCAGGGAAACTGAAATCTGAAGAAACTCCAGGTGGAGGCCGCGGCGGCAGCAAACTCTCCCTTCGGAGGGGAAGCGCAGTCCTCGAAAGGGTAGAGACTGAGGGCGGGGCCGGCAGTTCTGTTCCGCAACCTCCTGAGTCTTGGCCCCCGCAGGCCTGGCGTGAGCGCCGGCCGCCTCGCACCCTGACGGCCGCAGGTTCCCATTCCCCCACACCCATGGGCGTCGTGGAGGCAATTGTGGGAAATGTAGTCCCGGGTGAGCTGGCCGAGCGGGCGTAAACGCGCTCGCCGACCACCATCCCCAGCAGGCTTCGCGCCCCCGGCGTCGCCTCACGCAGAGGCTGCGCGGGGGGCGGGGTTGTGCCCAGGGAGGTGCGACCCAACGGCTCCCGCCGCCGTCCGAACTTTGCGCGGTCAGGGTTCGCTGGTTCTCCGCGTCGGGTGTTTGAGGCTTCTGTGGCCACAGGCCTGGGAGAGGGTCCGACGCTTCCAAGAGCGGCGTTCGTGGTCTTCGATTGGGTGTCTTCACAGCTGCGACTTGGGTGGTGAGTGACTGCCCCTTGCGGGTGGAAACCGGCCTACCTCGGCGAGTTTTGTTCCTTTCCCTCCCGACGCCGTGTTTGCGCTTCGCCTGGTCCTCACGGTTGCTGGGTATGTCGGTCTGCAGGGTTGTATTTTATTTGAGGAAATATTGAAAAGGAGAATGTCAAGTTTTCCTCCACTTCCTTGAGTGTTCTTGAGACAGGAGACTGCTATGTAAAGATATGCTTCTTTTCAAAATGAGAGATCTTTTTCGACTACAGCCCATCCTATCACATACGGGGGGTATAAAAGAACATTTGTCCTTCGTGTGATGGGTATGCGTGTGCAAAACTACAAACGCATTGTTAATTAGGGCTCAAGGATAACGTTCTTAGGGTCTGTAAGTAGGATGATGTGCCTTTATAGGCAATGAAGATAGGCTTTTTAAAATAACTACTGTAAATTGAAGTGAGGAGCAAGCATTATTTGACAGTAAATGGCCCACTAGGAAAATGAAAATATTTGAATATCAAATTTATTCATTGCTAGTTCAGAAAAGTTAGAGAATTCTTACATTAAAATAGTCAGATGTTGAACATAAAACCTGATTTAAGATGAAACATTGAAACGCCCTTCAATAACGGGGTGCACAGTGACAACTGTGGTAAAGGCCTAGCTAAAAATAATGATAATTAGCAACTGTCCCTCTTTAATTGCCAGTCCGGGAGCCACACAGGTGGTGGTCATAAAGATTCTTAACGTCTCCCCATAGCTGGTGTCCATAAAGATTCTTAACTTTCTCCGTAGATAACATCACCATTTTGAAACGTAAAGGTAGTTTCTAAGATATCTTCCAGGCCCTGCATTCCGGTGGATTGATTGACCCACCCAGACCAGCGGCCCATTCCGAGAAACCGACTCAACTGGAATTGGGATCCCCAGGACTGAAATAACACAAGAAGATGATTCCTACACCCCTATAATTTTGCCCTAATTAAAAAACCTGATTGCCTAATCCCTGGCCTAGCAAACTGTCCTTAAAAACCCTGTCTCCCAAGTTGTCAGGGAGGCGGATTTGAGAAATTTCTCCTGTCTCCCTGGTTGGCAAGAGGCTCGATAAAGACTCACTCTCCGCCGTAAAACCTGTTTACTCAGCATATTGGCTTCTTCTTGGGCAGCAGGTAAATGAACCTGGTTGGGTGGCAACAATATAATACCGAATGGCATTTTAGAATTCGCTCAATTTTCTCTCCCCTTTTCTCCTTCACCATTGTGCAGGGAGCTAGAGACGTGGAATAGATAAAGCAGGATGGGGACCTGATCCATTGACTTTTGTCTGGGAGAGTCTTCTTACTTTAAGCAGAAGCAAATTTGTGGAAGCAAAAGGGGAAAGTGAATAGAAACAGTTTGTCTATTTAGAGTACATAGTATCTTAATTTCCTGCCACAGTTTCTTCCGATAAGGTGAGAGTATTCTTTTTAATTTTCCTCCCTACATCTGAGAATTTTTGAGTGGGAAATAAATGTAGCATACTATTCTAGCCAGATGAGGGGAAGAATGGACAGTTTAGTAATCATTCAAAATATTGAGCTTCTTTAAGTACATTATAGTCCTGCACATAACGCACAGGACTCCTAACCTTTTGGAGCTTGGAATGTGGTCAAGATTCTAAGGACGATGAAAGATGCTACAATGAACAATGTAAGTGGGATCTGAAGGGCAAATGTAATTTTAAGATTATGCAGAAAGATATACAGGAATAGTAGAGATTATAAAGCTTTAGGTTTTAATTGTATTAATTACAATGTGGTGCTTTACCATGATTTTTTATATGCAAGGGAATTTGGTAGAGAGTTTCATGACCCTAGAGATAATCATCCATTGAAGAATCAAAGCTTTTCTTCTTATATTTCTATGATTGACCTGCCAAATGTCATTTTGATCCCTGTGGTTGTGACTTATAAATGTGAGTGTGTATTTTTTAAATTTTATAACCATTTTGAATGGGAGGAGGGGATAACTTTTATCTGGTAGTAAATTGCCTTCTAAGACAATATGAATGACTGTTATGATACCATTTTATCAGATGTGCAGAGCTTGTAATATGATTGTGAAAGTTTAAACACCTCTTACTGAAATTGATGTATAATAATGTTAGAAAAGTACAGTGCGACAATTAAAAGGTCTTTGGATCCCGATGACCTGGATTGAAATCTTGGTGTCACTATTTACAGTTTGTATAATTTTGAGCAAGTTATTTGATTCTTAGTTTCCTTAACATGGAATAAAAATACTTAGTTTACACAATTGTTAGGAAGATCAAATATGCTTGGAAAAAGGGAACTATAATAACTAGACCATGGCTAATATGCAAAATTTATCCATTGAAATTGTATTAACTTTCCATTATGGCTCTACATGTCAGAGAAATTCATCGTTGTTGGTTTTTTGTTTTGTTTTAAACCGCTGTGAAAGATTTCACAGCATTTGAAATCGGAGAATAATGAGTTAAATTCTATTAGTGTGAGAGTATTTTGACTGAAACAAAAGAATCTTTCTGGCAAGGTACAAAAAATTAATTTCTTTTTTTAAGAAATGGAATCTAGTTCTTCAGACTACTATAATAAAGACAACGAAGAAGAAAGTTTGCTTGCAAATGTTGCTTCCTTAAGACATGAACTGAAGATAACAGAATGGAGTTTGCAAAATTTAGGGGAAGAGTTATCCATGTAAGTAAGTTTAATCACATGCAGAATTCAGAGTATGACTTTATGAATATAAAATGTATAGATTTCATTAATATATACTGTGTTTCTAATATACCTCTGGAATAAGAAATAATTTCCTATAGTTACTTTTTTTTTTTTTTTTTAGAGACAAGTACTCACTGTACCCAGGCTGGAGTGCAGTGGTGTGATCGTAGCTCATTGTAGCCTCAAACTCCTGGGCACAAGCAGTCCTCCTGCCTTAGCCTTCTGAGGAGCTGAGACCATAGGCAGGCGCCACCATGCCCAGTCTCTGTGCTTTTAATATAACTGTCAGTTTAAGGAAAAATATGAATATTAGAGCAGCACTTACATTTGTAAAAACACCTTTAATGTGTTAGAATTTAGAGTATAAAATATATATTTTGGGATTTATTAGTCTTTTGTTATTATGACTATTTTTTGAATCCTAAGTAATCCTAGCATAGAGGCTCTGGAAATGCATAGGTTGCTAGTTTAAAACTAATTATGGTTTATTTAAAATTTAGTGGAAACATTGCCTTATGTTCATAACTATGAATCTAATTGTCAGCAGCATTTCTGGTTCTTTTCGTTTTTTTATTTAATGTATTGCAATTTGTAGTGAATACTTAAACTATCTAAAAACTAAAATATGTTTTTCTTTTTTCCCTAGTGTTAGTCCAAATGAAAAATCTGATTATGCTTCTAATCCCTCAAAGTCTGGAGGGCATATTTTGGAAGATCTTGTTCAGACTAGCCACCCTGGACTTATGAATTACTCACCTTATAAAAAAGTTTGTAAAATGCCTGGTAGCAGTGCTGACTTTCAAAAAAAGCCAAGAGATAAGGTTATTGTTTTTAGACCTACTTACTTAAAAGTAGTTTTAGTTTTAGATCAGTCTACTTAAAATATTTTTTCTTTCAGTTTTTGTTTAAATGCTTTATTCATGTTTTCTGTAGTCTTTGGTTCCTAAGAATTTAAATATAATCATTCTTTTTATGTCCTAACAAGAAAGTAGTTTATCTTGGTGTATTACTCTATTTTTAAGCATCTATATTTATTACCTTTTTGCAGTTAAATGTCTTCTTTACTGAGGCAAATTATAATCCCCTTGATTTTAGCACTATGCCCTATGCATAATAGATCACTAATTATTTATTAAGTAGTTAAAGTACACCTATTGTTTAGCCTGGATCCAGTACTGTTTGATAGCATGGCACTATTCTTCTTTCATTATCCCTAAGTTTTGTTGATGATGTTAGAGATCTTTTCCTGGTCTGGAACTCTTTCTCTCTTTCTTATTCTATTATATTATCTGTCTACCTGTATTTATCCCTCTTCCTTACTCAAACTTTTTATCTCCCTTTCCACTCTCCTTTCTGTTCTTTATTCCCCCACCCTCAGTATGCATATACACAGATATGATAGCATATACACAGCATAAACTTTTTGGATACAGATTTGATCTTTCCCTTTCAGAAAGCCAACCTAATAAGAGATTTTCTTTTTGTTAGGAAGCTGCTTTTCTTTTTGTATAAATTTAAGGAGTACAATTGCAATTTTATAACATGGATTTATTGCATAGTGGTGAAGTCTGGGCTTTCAGTGTATCTATCACCCAAATAGTGTATACATTGTATTCATTAAGGAATTTCTCATCATCCACCCCTCTGCCCTTCCAAGTCTCCAGTGTCTATTAATCTACACTCTACGTCCATGTGTACACATTATTCAGCTCCCATTTATAAGTGAGAACATGAGGTATTTCTATGTCTGAGTTGTTTCACTTAAGGTAATGGCCTCCAGTTCCATGCATGTTGCTGCAGAAGAGATTATTTCATGCTTTTAATGGCTGAATAGTATTCCATTGTGTGTGTGTGTATATATATATACACACACACACACACCCACCACATTTTCTTTATCCAATCATCCGTTGATGGATATTAGGTCGATTCCATATCTTTGCTATTGTGAATAGTGCTGTGATAAACACAGGGGTGCAGGTATCTTTGATATAATGATTTCTTTTCCTTTGGGTAGATACCCAGTAGTGGGATTGCTGAATAGGAAGCTGCTTAATGAAGCTTTCTGAGCCTACATTTTAGAAATATATTCAAATTCCATGTCCGCAAAGAGTATGTAATTCTGAGAAATTTGATCTCTATCCTAATTCATATTGGTGATCATTTTTAATGTATATATGCCCTAGTGGAAATCATTGTGTTTTACCATGAGCGAAATCAAGAGACAAATCACAAATAGGGGAAAAAATATTGGTAATGCATATCAAAGACAAAGGGCTAATCTCTCTAATATGTAAAGAGCTCCTGGAAAGTGAGAAGAAAAAAATCAATAACCCCTGGGCAAAAGACATGAATGGAAAAGAAAAATGTTCTTCAAACTAATGAAAAGGTGTCCAATCTCACTTATATTAAGAGAACTTTAAAATGAAACTATACTTAAATACCAGTTGTTACCTGTCAAATTGTTAAACATCCAGATATTTGACAATATATTTCGTTGGTGATATTCTGGGGCACATACATTGCCTAGTGGGAGTGCAAAATGATGTAACACTATGGAGAGGCATTTGCAATATTTACCAAAATTACAAATACATTTACCTTGACTTGGAACTTCCATTTCTGGAAAACTATCCTACAGGTACACCTGACCAGGCACAAAATGAGGCATTGTTTGTCACATTAAAAGATTAGAAATAGCTCAAGTGTCCAGTAGTAGGGGGTTAGTTGAATAAACTAATGGTTTGTTCATGCAATGAAAACTATGCAGTTGAGAAAAAAAAGGGTAAGAGTTTCTCAATGTATTGATTATGGAAAGACTATATATTTTTCAAGTAAAATGCAAAGTGCAGAACTGTATATATAATATGCTAGTTTTTGCATATGGAAGTGAGGGAAATGAGTAATTTGTATTGCTTGTATATGCATGTAGAATCACTAGAAGACTAAACAAGAAACGTATAAAAATGGTTACCTACCTACTAAAGATGGGAAGGAGAATTCTGTGTATACTTTCATATCGTTTTGACTTTTGAATTACATAAATATATCACTCAGAAAACTAAATTAAAAGAAAATTATAACCTTCATGATAATTAAAATTATTATAAAATACATATAAAAAGAATATAATAAAAATATATAGATTAAAGAATATTTTATCTACTGTTTGTTGAACTCAAATGTTCTTTCCGTTTATTGTCTGTTGTGGACAGTGTAGCTATGAATATTTTTGCGTAATATCTTTAGTTTTGAAAGTATAAAAATTTCTATCAGATTTATACCCAGGAATGATATTGTTGGGTCTTAGCATATTCCACTTTACTGGATAATACCAAGTTTTCCAAAGTATACTACTGTTTTCCAAGTTGTACTTATGTGCAGTTCCACCAGCAGTGGAAGAGACAGTACTGATTGTCCCACATATTCTTGTCAGCACTCACTAAATATTTTAACTCTTTTTCTGAGCTGCTTAGTCATCTTATTCATAATTGTTCATCATTTTCCATTAATTACATGTAATCCTTAATTGAAATAATTCAAAATAGATTGTTCTTTTTCATTTTTCAGATGTCTTTTTCATATTCTACCTCTGTGGAGCAAGAGATTAAAAGCCTTCGAGAGAAACTTAATAAACTTAGGCAACAGAATGCTTGTTTGGTCACACAGAATCATTCTTTAATGACTAAGATAGAATCTATCCACTTTGAATTAACACAATCAAGAGCAAAAGTATGTGTCTTGAATCATGAGTATGCCAACAGAAAATGGTTGTAATCATTTTAAGATTTATAATTGGAAAAATATTCCTTATATTGTCTTAGTGTGTTATGTGTAGTAATTTTTGTTATGATATTATACTATAGTATAATATCATATACTGTAGTATACTATAGTACTATACTATAGTATAGTATCAACATGTTATGAAATTAATTTTATATGAATTTTATATCTGAAAATGATTTAGGGGAACTTTATAGTTTTTGCATTTAGTTAAGTCAGCTTCTTAAAAAGTCAAAATTACCAATTTGTGTGGTTTTATTTCTTACGTAAAGGAAGTATAGCTTATTTATCTTCCTTTTTAAAATAATACATTCTCATCTTTGAAAACTTGAAGAGGGAGAAAGACCACCCAGAATTTCCTCCATCTAGAAACCACTTTATTGGTTTATTACATAGTTGAATCCAGACTGTTTTAAATAGTTTTGTTTTTTCCTAATTTTTTACTTCATATGTAGCCCAAGCATTTTCTGAGGCATTTACATAGCTTTTCTATTGATCATTTTTTATGATAGCCTTATGTTCCAGTATGTGATCATAATGTAACTTAGTTAATAATTCCCCTATTTCAGTGGTGTCCTATTTTTTGCTGTGTGATTGGTATCATACAAAAAATTATAATAGAGGAAACTGAAATATCCAACAGTAGTCATGGTAAATTATGGTATGCCCATAAAATGGATAGCAACAAGGCCTTTGTAAAAAAAATGAGATAAATATATCAGTACTAAGTTGCAAAGTTGTTTGACTTATATGAATCATTATGAGGTTTAAATGATATGTGTAAAGGCAGAACAGTGTATATAATAAGCATTCAAAAGTTATTATCTAATATATTTAGTGGTATAAAAACAGAGCAGTACACACCTATAATGACCTGTTTTGCTTTTTATAAAGTGTGCACATGAGTATGTTTGTGTGTAGATATACATATCATGTATATAAGGAAAGAAAGACTGCTCCATACTGTTGATAATTTCAAGAGGGATTGGAAGGTTAGAGTGGAGCTTTAACTATTTTCTTTTGCAGACATTATATATATATTACATATATAGTTTTAAGTAGAAGAGTTATGAGTAAGCTTTATTTTTCTTTTATATGTTTCAAAGAAAACAAAGTGCTACTAGGGATTATTTCAGCCCAAGGAGAAAAGATGCAACAATGAACATAAAATCTCTTTGGTGTTTAGGATTATTTCTAGGATAGCTTTCCAGAGGCAGAATGACCAAATTACAGGGAAAAAGTGTTTCACAGGCATTTATTGCACTCAACATTAAGTATTCTATATTTTTTGGTCACTTTGAGGGAAAAATATTGTTTTTCTTGATTTCTTATGAGGTTTACCTTTTCAGTGTATTTGTTTGCCATTTAGATTTCTTTGTGATTTGTTCAACTTTTCTCTTTATTAATTATATTTTAAAGTTTTTTTCAATTGTAGATAATTTCTCTTTTTAAAGTCATAAATACTTAATTATTTAAAGGAAATAATAATAGTGTTGTGGACCTTTCTTTTTAGAATATATGAGGCCTAAAGTATCCAGCCATGTAATATGAAAATTACATATTAACAATGGCTGGATACTTTGCCAACAGCCTTCCTAAACACAGTAGTGGGCCAGGTGCGGTGGCTCATACCTGTAATCCCAGCACGTTGGGAGACCAAGGCATGAGGATCGCTTGAGGCCAGGCATATGAGACCAGACTGGGCAACAGAGTGAGACCCTATCTCTAAAAAATAAAATAAAATTAGGCAGGCATGGTGGTGCGTGCCTGTAGTCCCAGCTACTCAGGAGGCAGGAAGATCGCTTGAGCTCAGGAGTTGTAGACTATAGTGAGCTATGATTGTGCCACTGCATCCCAACCTGGTGAGAAAATGATACCCTGTCTCTAAAAATAACAAAAAAAACTCACCAGTGGTTATTTATTCTAGGCAGTAAGACAGACATTGGAATTTTACTTCCCAGCTCAGCATTTTCTAAATTGTTTAAATATTATAACAATGAGAAGCTGCCTTTTTCAGGGCAGGTCTGACCTTTTGATGTTGCATATATGCTAACCTTGGGAGGCTTTTGCTGAAAAACCCTCTTGGCTCAATCAGTGTATTCATAATTTACCTTTTAGCAGTTTTTTTTTGTTTTTGTTTTTCTGACACAGGGTCTCGCTCTGTCCCCAAGCTAGAGGTTAGTGGCACAATCATAGCTCACTGCAGCCTCGAACTCCTGGGCTCAAGGGATTCTCCTGCTTCAGCCTCCCTAGTAGGCAGGACTACAAGCCCATGCCACCACACCTGACTAATTTTTCTATTTTTGGTAAAGATGGGGTACTGGTATGTTGCTCAGGCTGGTCTCGAACTCCTGGCCTCAAGCAATCCTCCCACCTCAGCCTCCCAAAGTGCTAGGATTATAGGTACAAGCCACTGGCAATGTTTGTACTTACACTTCTGGCATCCTGCTCTTTCTGAGCCTTTTGTCCCCCAGGCCTGCCGTCCAGGTGCCATCCTGGAACTTCTCTCTGATGTTCTTCTACATTGAATCTACCATTTCCTGAATCCCATGTTCTTTCTTAATTTATTCTTTCTATAATTGGAGCATATCTTCTATTTGCTTCCTTTCCTGTCTGAAAATGTCTTAATTTCTCTCCCACTCATAATTGAATTCCAGGTTGAAAATTATTTTATATCAGGATTTTTAGGATATTACTTTCTTCTATCCTCTAATGCTACTTTGAAAAGTCTAATGCCATTGTCAATCATTTTCCTTAGCTTGTAATTTTTTTCCCCTTTGTTTTTCACTTTATGGTAGTTTTTAGGTCTTCCCTCTTGCCCTGATTTTTAAAATTGCATAACAATGTGTCCTTGAGTAGCACTTTATTACTCATGTTGGGTACACAAGGGACCTTTCAGGCTGGAAACTTGTGTCTTTTGGTCCTAGAAATTTTTCGTACATCTTTTTGGTAATTTTTTCCCTTGTTTTCTTCTGTATTTCCTATTAGGTAAATATTGGACCACCTGGATTGGTCCTCTAAATCTTGTAGATTTTTTTCTGGTATTTTTCATCTCCTTGTCTTCCTGTGATTCTTTTTAGGAGATTTCCTCATGTTACTTTTTATACTTTTATTGAATCTCTTATTTTGACTGTCATACTTTTTTCATTTTCTGAGGCTTTTTCGTATTCTCTGATTGTTTTATATTTCATAACATCCTGATGCAGTATCCTCTCTCCTTGCACTTTGAAATTTTAATAATTTTTTTTATGTTTGCTTTGCTTGCTACTTTCTTTTTTCTTTTGTTTGGATCTCTGACTTTCATGTTAGAAGGCTTTTTTAGACATTAGTGTTTTGGCTATTCATATTTCAGAGAAAAGCATTTAAATGCTGTTTGGAAGCTGTCTATGTATTGGTGAAGTTGTCCAGTGGGCTTCATTTGTGAGTGATGGTTTGGGGGCTGGTGGTTCTTTTGTAGGAAATACCCAACTACCCGCAACTTTAGTCTTTTTCTTTGGAGCTGTTGAGTTTCTCTAGCAAAGGATCCTTTGATTTCCGACCTGTGGGGTAGCCCTAAATGAGATGGATTAGTAAGCTGGAGTCTGATGGTTTTATATTAATCCCCTTGTTTATAGGTTTACTTCATCCCTGCTCATCATTATACCTAGTGTCCCAGAGTCCCAAGCCTCTCTTTTTCAGTTTCTTCAGGTAATAAACCTGCTACCTCTTTTCTGGTAGGCTGTTGCCTTGCTGTTAGTGTTCCTGGGAGTGGGAAAAGGAGTGACTGTTATCTGCAGAGACTTTGAACTGTATCCCTGGTTTTCCATCTAGGACCTCACCCCTGTCTTCTACTGTACCTCATGCGTTCATGTCCTAAACTTTTTTTTCAGAGATAATTAGTTCTTTTATTGATATTCTCTTCCACACCATTTAGATTGTAAGATTCCTACCCTACCACAATAGTTGCATTCTGTTATAGGTTGTAGGATTACTGTGCTCTTCTGTATTATCTAGAGATTTTCTCTAGTAAGCATGTATTCTAAAATTAAGTTTTTAAATAATAAAATTTATTGAGTATTTTCTTATACAATATTTAATAGTTTGATATTTTATGTCTAATTTTCTGTCTTCCTAGATGGTATCAATAGAGATTCTATTTTTTCCCTCAAATAGCTAATCAGTTATACGGGATATTAAGTTGAGGGTAATAGCAGGAGGTTAGATGCTGAGACTGGCTTATGATGATGACATGCCCATGTAAATGTTGATCAAAGGAATAGATAGGATGAGCTTTACATTTGACTAATGATCGAGGAGTCCTATGGAACCCTCTCTGACAGGAAAAAAACTAAAGACCAAGATTAAGTTATTTTCTGAAAGAAAGTACTCTAAAACTTGTTTTATGTTTTAGGTTTCTATGCTTGAGTCTGCTCAACGGCAGGCAGCCAGTGTCCCAGTCTTAGAAGAGCAGATTATAAGTTTAGAAGCAGAAGTTGCAGCCCAAGATAAAGTTTTGAGGTAAATATACTTTTTGTAGCTTTAAAATTTTTATTTTCTACTTCTACTTTGTGTTAAATCTTGTTAAATCGTGTCCCCCACCTCTACCCCAGTAATATAGTAACCATTTGTCTTGGAATGTATTGACTCTGTTTTCAGTCACTTGTAACTCCTCTTGACTGCAGGTTGCATGCAGTATATAGAGGCTAAAAAAGACTAGATCTAAGCTCTTATTAATGTGCTTTTGTTAAATATGAATTAGTTCATTTCTTCCTCTGCATAGCAATATATATCCAGTGCTTCAATGGGAGTTCAAGAAATAAAATGTAAGGAATCAGGCACTTTATAATTTATTCTCCTCTTCTGCTTTGAATAAAATGGGAAATACATGTATATTAAATAGCATACTACTCTATTTGTTCTAAAAGTGTAGTTATGGGACCAGTAGTATTAGCATCTTTTGGGAACTTGTTAGAAATGCAAATTCTTAGGTCACATCTCAGGCTTACTGAATTACAAACAGGGAGGTGAGACCCAGGAATCTGTGTTTTTAACAAGTTCAGGTGATTCTGATATACACTAAAGTTGTCTTTTATGTCCATCAGAATTTTGTAATTTTCTTTGTTATATGTATTATTTTAAGTTTATTCCTGGGTATTTTATATGTTTGGTTTTTGTGAATTTGTTCCCATCCTATTCATTGCTAGTATATGGAAAGGCTACTGATTTTTGTATAATATAATTATTTTGTAATTGAACTATTTCTTATGTTCTTTTATCCTAATAAGTTTTCATTTTGATTCTCTGGGGTTTTCCAGGTAGCTAATGATATTATCAACAAATAAGTAAATTTGTCTTTCCTTTCCAGCATTTATACTTCTCATTACTTTTTCATTTTTACTTTTTGCAGTGAGGAGATCTGTCAGAAAAATTGTTAGATGTGGGGGTAATAACAGTTATCCTTATCTAGTTTCTGATCAATCTAGTAATGCTTCCAGTATCTGGCCATGAAATATCATGTGAGCTGTTACTTCATATGTATTTCATTTGATGGAAGTATTCTTTTATTCCTTTTAAAAATCTCTTGAAAAGTGATCAATATGCCTTTTCTTTGTCTCTTATTATATATTTATTTCTCTTAACTCATTGATTTAAAGTAATAGAATTCCTAATGTTGAATTATTCTTGCATACCTGGAATAATCTCTTTAATAATTTTTAAAAAATATCCTTTATTTTGTAGGGAGGCAGAAGAAAAATTGGAACAGAGCCAGAAAATGGTAATTGAAAAAGAACAGAGTTTGCAGGTGTCCAAAGAGGAATGTATAAAGTTGAAGGTGGACTTACTTGAACAAACTAAACAAGGAAAAAGGTATGTGTTTTTAAAGCAAATATTTTTTTAAAGGGAATAAAAGGGTATATTACATATTTTAAAATCTAGTTAATTTTTGAAGTGAGAAAATTTCAGAAATTCGGCATCAGAATAACTTAATGTTCTTTTTTGTCTACTATTTTTTTTAATTTTCTATTAAAATTTTCATGTGTGGATATTATGTTATTGGCTTTTTGGATTGGAGTTAGTTCCTAGAAGACTGATAATGATTATCAATGTAATGGTATTTAGTTAGTTCTGAAAATTAAGTTGTATGACTTAATTAAAACCAGTACATTGAATTTAAAACACTAACAGAGAAAAAGCCTTTAAGATTACCTCTAATAAAATTAAATAAAGTGTTACATGAACTCTT
The DNA here is from genome assembly GCA_004363605.1 of Indri indri. Classification (NCBI taxonomy): domain Eukaryota; kingdom Metazoa; phylum Chordata; class Mammalia; order Primates; family Indriidae; genus Indri; species Indri indri. The sequence goes on along the minus strand of RJWJ010002867.1, from coordinate 11,724 downwards.
TATTTTTTTTTATTATCATTTATTTATTTTTTTGAGACAGAGTCTCGTTCCATCACCTGGGCTAGAGTGCCGTGGCATCAGCCTAGCACACAGCAACCTCAAACTCCTGGGCTCAAGTGATTCTCCTGCCTCAGCTTCCCAAGTAGCTGGGAGTACAGGCACACACCACCATGCCTGGGTAATTTTTCTATTTTTAGTAGAGATGGGGTCTTGCTCTTGCTCAAGCTGGTATCGAACTCCTGAGCTCAAGCGATCCTCCTGCCTCAGCATCCCCGAGGGGCTAGGATTACAGGCGTGAGCCACCACACCCGGTGCGTGAACTCTTTAAAGGAAAATTTTGCCTCACATATGATAGAAAAAGAAACTCAATTCATAAGAAAGTGTGGTTGGGTCGTCCTTTAGGAATACATAAGTGATACAAAAATTTCTGTTTTATATAAATTATGTCTTGAGGTAAAGTTTTTTTAGGTAGCTCTGAAGAGGAAACCATTAACTTTGAATGCCAATTAACTTTTAATTGAAAATTTTTTAGTTTAATAAGGTTTTATAACAGTATGAATATAGCAGCTTTCATGCAGAGTAAAATGATAATCTGCATTTTTATCTTCTTTGACAAAAAGCATATTAAAGATTTATACTATGATATAAATTAGGTTATGAGAAAAGTATTTAATTTGTCATAAATTGGTTAAATATTTATTTTCATGTGCACTTAAACTTCTAAAAACCACTCTAAAGCAATCTATAGGTCATTTTTTCATTTAAAGAGCATTTTCACAGCTACGTTTGGTTAGCCTAGTTCAAGTTACAGTATGTAACAGATGGGCAGTATGGCTTAGTGGAAAATGTTTAGATTTGGAGGTCAACTAGATTTTTATCTCTCTGTGGCTTTGTTACCTGGGGCAAACTATTTAACCTTCCTAAACTTCAGTTTTTTCATCTATTAAATCAAGATGATATTGTCTTGATGTATATAGATATGAAGATTAAATGAAAAAAGAAATACAAGATGCCTTTTAAGTAATAAATACTAACAAACTATAGCTATTGCGTAAACTCTGTGGTTAAATTTTCTAATATTCAGACTTTACTTATTCAGATAAGCTTTGTACATTGTTATTTAAAACAGTGAGATAATAGCATATGAAGACCAGATTCATAGTATGGCTGCTAATAAAAAGTACAGAGGAAGAACTACTAGTTTCCTTTATACAACTTAGATGATTTTTAACGGTAGAGTATTGACTTTGCTTTCACAAGATGAGTAAATGGGGACAGATGCATTCTGGGCAGCATGTGCAGATACAAATGTATCAAAGAGCATCATTGCTAAAGAACTCTAAGTAGTTTTATGTACTTATAAGTAAATAGATGTAGTAGGAGATGAGGCAAGAAGGGCAGGCTGGGCTGTGTACAGTGACTCACGCCTGTAATCCTAGCACTCTGGGAGGCTGAGGCAGGAGGATGGCTTGACCTGAATAGTTTGAGACCAGCCTTAGCAAGAGTGAGACCCCGTCACTACTAAAAATAGAAAAAAATTAGCGAGTCGTTTTAGCACATACCTGTAGTCCCAGCTACTTGGGAGGCTGAGGCAAGAGGATTGCTTGAGCCCAGGAGTTTAAGCCTGACACCGTGGCACTCCAGCCTGGGCAACAGAGCTAGACTCTGTCTCAAAAAAAAAAAAGGGCAGACTTGTTCCAGACAGTAAATGGCTTTATGTGTTATACCAAGGGATTTGTATTTTAACCTGGAGAGCATAAATAGCTAATTAAGATTTTTAGGTAGCGATGTGACGGGAAGACTGTTGGAGACTTTTGAAGAACTAGAGTGAATGTTGACTTTCTGCTATGGTCTGAATGTGTCCCCTAAATGTGCATTCCAATGTGCATTGGAAACTTTATCCCCAGTGCAACAGTGTTGGGAGAGACTTAGGTCATGAGGGCTCTGATTTGACAAACAGATTAATGCTGTCATAAAAGGGCTTGATGGAAGGAATTTGCCCCTTTTTGCCTTCCTACCTTCTGCCATGTGAGGAGGTAGCATTCTTCCCCACTGGAGGACACAGCATTCAAGGCACCATCTTGGAAGCAGAGAGACTAGGCCCTAACCTACCAGTGCCTTGATTTGGGACTTTCCAGCCTTCAGAACCGTGAGAAATAAATTTCTGTTTTTTATTAATTACCTATTAAGTGATACTTTGTTATAGCAGCACAAATGGGCTAAGGCACGTTCTGAGATTGAAACCTTTGCAAGGACTTTTTTTTGGGTGCCGGTCATTAATTATAATTGATTAAAAAGCCAGTTTAAAGGCAGAGGTTGTTTAGCTTTATGCTGGTTATAAGAGACGTCCTAAAGCATAAGGACACAGAAAAGTTGAGAGCAAAGGAATAGAAAGAAATATTTCAAGCACATATTCACCAAAACAAAATCGATATAACTATATTAGTGTCACACAGAATAGACTTAAATATAACAAGCATTACTGGTGTTAAAAATTACTCTTCTGTTATATTTAAGTAACACTTAACCAGGAAGATAGAAAGGCTCTAAACCAGAAAGATATAATGATTTTAAATTTACAGTTTTTTTAATTCTTTTTTTTATTTGCCAACACAACCCTGCAGTGTAAAAAAGACTCTAAACTTATATGTATCTAATAATTTAGTCCCAAAATACATATGAAAATTAACAGAATTTTAAGGAAAAAAGAGCAAGTCTGTAATCATACAGGGAAAATTTTCACACAGAAATTGTTAGATTAAGCAACAAAAAATTAAGCAAGGACTTGAAGAGTTGAGTAAGACAATTAACAATCTTGATCTAGTGGATTTATATATAGAACCCTGTAGCCAACAACTTGAGAATTCTCATTATTTATTTCAAGCTCTTCTGGCATATATAATCTCTTTCCTCACTGTGTTAGAAAGCATGAGTTTCAACAAATTCCAAAAGATTGATGTTATACAAATGACCTTCAGATCACAGTACAGTTAAATTAGAAAATAACCTGCCCAAATCCTGTAGTTTGGAAATTTAAAGCCAGCCTTATTGGTGTTCATTGACCATTGAAGAAATTAGGAAACTTTAAAAACTGAGTGATATAAAAAATATGGCATGTCAGGAGGGTGTGGCGGCTTGAGCCTGTAATCCTAGCACTTCGGAAGGCTGAGGGGGGAGGATTGCTTGAGGCCAGGAGTTTGAGACCAGCCTGAGTGAGACCCTCTTCTGTACAAAAATAGAAAAATTAGCCAGACGTAGTGGTGTGTGCCTGTAGTCCCAGCTACTCAGGAGGCTGAGGCAGGAGGATTGCTGGAGCCCAGGAGTTTGAGGCTGCAGTGAGCTAGGCTGACGCCACTGCGCTCTAGCCCTGGGCAGCAAAGCAAGGAAAAAAAAAAATGGCACGTCACTGCTTGTAGCCTGCAGATAAATATATTCTTAGAGGAAAAAAATCTAACCTTATATACGTATATTATAAATCATGACTGAAAATTAATGAACTAAAATATCCAATTGTATAGTCAGAAGAAGGACATGTGAGGAAAAAACATCAAAAGAAAATAGAAGTAATGAAGTAATAAAGGTAAGGGTGAAATCGATGACTAGAAAACAAAGAAACAATAGAAAGGATTACCAAAACCTAAATCTGGTTATTTTTACAATGACAAAGAAAATGGACATCAGATAAGATTAATCAAGGAGAAAAGGCACAAACATTGGGATTGAAAAGGGACTCCTCAATTATAGGTGTTAAGAGATAAGACCAATAACTGAATTATTTTGGGATGAAAAATTTGAAAATTTAGACTAAATAAATTTCTCAGTGAAATATAATATGATGAAACTAACTTAAAAATCAATTGAAAACCTGAATAGATGTATAGCTATTAGAGATATTGAATCAGTAATTTTAAATCTTCCCACAAGTAACTAAACCAGTCAAAACAATGGTGACAAAAGGAAACATCATGCCAACTATGGCCCACAATGGTTAATGTGAACAAGACTCACAATATCAAATTTTGGCAAGGATACGGAGCAAATGGAGCTCTCATGCATTTCTAATGGGAGTGTAAATTGGTAGAACAACTTTGGAAAACTGTCAATATCTGCTAAAGCTAAACATAAGCCTGCTGTATGTTCCAGCGTCCACTTCAACAGAAATTAGTCTCTGTATCTATTAAAAGATAGGTACAAGATGTTCAAAGTAATTTTATTTGTAGTTGCTAAATGTTCAGTGGAATCAATAAATAAATTGTGGTATATTCACATAATGAAATATGCATGCCTGAAAAAGGGCAACACATATGTCTGTATATCACAGATACAATGTTCAACAAAAGAAGCCAGACACAGAAGAATATCGTATAATTCAATAAGAAATCAAGAATAGGCAAAATTAATATATGCTGTTAAAAGTCCAAATAGTGCTTACATTTTGGGTTAAAGAGTATTGATTAGGAAAGTACACAAGGGAGCCTTTTGAGGTGCTAGAAATGTTCTGTATTTGATCTGGGTAGTAATGGAAATATACAAATATAGAAAAATTCATTCACTTAAAACTTCTGCATTTTACTCAATGAAAAATTAAAATCAAATAAAAAACTATAAATAAGAAAAATCTACAGAAGATACATGTGCAGTCGTAGTGGATGTTTTAAAACATCCATTTGTTTTAATCACAAATGGTAACACAGACATATGACTGACACGAAGGAAGAAGTTTTTATACTCACAGATTGCCAGAAACAGGAGGCATAATATGCAACACAGAAGGCCCACATGGGGAGGCATCAGGGACAGTAAGGAGGCAGAGGGAGTGGGAAGAAAATATTGGGCAAGATCCTTTATTGTGGTTTTTGTGTGAAGGAATAGTATGACAGTGTAAACAGGTTTAGGATTGGCTAGTTTGAATAATTTCAGTGGGCTCTGGGTTATAAGAGCTTTCCTGAGTTGTTTGGTACCTGGCCCTGAGGTGATTAGGACAGAGGAATATTGGCTCGAAATGTCAGAGCTAGATGCGGGGAGGGAGAGTGGATTCTGGATTGGTTATTTGACCTAGAAAAGTATGCTAGAGTTTACTATCTTTAAGAACTGGCTACCCCTTGGAGGGGCAGTCTCCCTAGGGTCAGTAAGTCTCCATATGACAGGACATCAGAATAAAAAGACATCCTTAGCACAAGAGAGAAAATTATAAAACTTTATTGAAAGTCTTAAAAGAAGATCTAATTAATGAGATATATATCATTTTTCTAGAAGGGAACCTAATATGAAAGTGCCAGATCTCCCCAAAATAATTTATATATTCAGTACAATTGCAATCAATATCTTAGCAAGATTTTTCGTGGAACTTAATGAGCTGACCCTAAAAATCATATGGAAGAACCAGTGTCCAAGAATAGACAAGGCAATTTAGAAGTTATAAATCAAGGTGGAGAGCATGCCTACAGATATGTTAAGTCTTCTGAAGTTATGCTGATTAAGTCAGTGTGATACTGGTACAAACAGAGACCTGTAAGCAAACACATATACAGTGGAAACTTCATATGTGAGGGAAATGGCATTATACAAATCAGGGGAAAGGATAGAAGAATCGAATTGAGGTGCTGTATAAACTGACATCATGTGATCAGATGTGATATACTGAGAAGGCTACATCACTTATTAGTACTCCCAAGAATGAGTAGCCTGAGGCCGGGCGCGGTGGCTCACGCCTGTAATCCTAGCACTCTGGGAGGCCGAGGCGGGCGGATCGTTCTGAGCTCAGGAGTTCGAGACCAGCCTGAGCAAGAGTGAGACCCCATCTCTACCAAAAATAGAAAGAAATTAATCGGACAGGTAAAAATGTATATAGAAAAAAAATTAGCCGGGCATGGTGGCACATGCCTGTAGTCCCAGCTACTCGGGAGGCTGAGACAGTAGGATTGCTTGAGTCCAGGAGTTTGAGGTTGCTGTGAGCTAGGCTGACGCCACAGCACTCGCCCCCAGGCGAGAGTGAGACTCTGTCTCAAAAAAAAAAAAAAAAAAAAGAATGAGTAGCCTGAATCTAATCATGAGGAAACATCAGACAAACCCAGATTGATCTACTGTAAAACAACTGTTTTGTGCTCTTAAAAAATGTCAGTGTCATGAATGACTAAGGAAAGCTGAGAAGGTGTTCCAGATTATGGAGACTAAAGAGACACGATAATTAAAAGCAGTAGGTGATCCTGGATCTATAAAGAACATTATTGGAATAATTGGTAAAATTTGTATATGGATTGTATATTAGATAATAGTATTGTATCAGTTTTACATTTCTTTAATTCGATAGTTGCATTGTGGTTATGTGAGGCAGTGTCCTTGTTCTTAGGAGAGTACGTGCTAAAGGGTTTAGGACTGGAGGATACTAATTACTCTAGAATATAGTTCAGTGCAAAAAATCTCAATTAGAAACAAAACGTTGTGACAAAATGTCAAAAATTGGTGAATCCATACAAAGAATGTACAGATTTGAAATATTTCAAAATAAGTTTAAAAAATGATGCTGAGAGAATTGGTTATCAAATTTTAAAAAATTAGATTAGATCCTTGCATCATACTATGCCCGCAAAAAATTCCTAGATGGATTAAAGACCCAATTGTGAAAAGTAAAACTTTTAGAGAAAAAGTAAGAGAATATTTTTGATGATGTTTCATGGTAGGGAAGAATGTTTTGTTTTGTTTGATTTATTTATGTATCTATTTATTTATTTATTTAGAGATAGGATCTCTGTCACCCAGGCTAGAGTGCAGTGGCATGATCATAGCTCATTGCAGTCTCAAACTTGTATGGTCTCAAGTGATCCTCTTGCCTCAGCCTCCCAGGTAGCTGGGGGTACAGGCACAGGGCACAACACTTGGCTAATTTTTGTATTTTTTGTAGAGACAGGGTCTCACTGTGTTGCCCAGGCTGATCTCAAACTCCTGGCCTCAAGCAATCCTCCTGTCTTGGCCTCCTAAACTACTGGAATTATAGGCTCGAGCCACTGTGCTCAGCCTATTTCATTTCATTTTATTTATTTTTAAATGATGATTCTGCATACTATTTATTCATTTTTTTCATTATTTCAATAGATTAGGGGTACAAGTGGTTTTCGTGTTACATGGATATATTGTATAGTGGTGATGTCTAGGTTTTTAGTGTGCCTGTCACACAGATAGTGTACATCACACCCAATAGGTGTTTTTTCTTCCTTCACCTCCTTCCTAGGCTCCCCTCTTCGGAATCTCCAGTGTCCATTATGCCACCCTGTATGCCCCTGTGTACCCATAGCTTAGCTCCCACTTATAAGTGAGAACATGCGGTATTTGCTTTTCCATTCCTGCATTACTTCACTTAGGATAATGGCCTCCAGTTTAATTAAATCACATTTATTTATTTTTGTTTTTGTTATACTTGCTTTTGGGGTCTTAGTCATGAATTCTTTGCCTAGGCCAGTGTCCAGGAGAATTTTTCCTAGGTTTTCTTCTAGAATTTTTATAGTTTCATGTTTTACATCCAAGTCTTTAATCCATCTTGGGTTAATTTTTGTGTATGGTAAGAGATAGAGATCCAGTGTCATTCTTCTGAATTATGCTAATTTTCCCAACACCGTTTATTGAATAGAGTGTCTTTTCCCCAGTGTATTCTTTTGTCTGCTTTGTTGAAGATCAGTTGGTTGTAGCTATTTGGCTTTATTTCTGGGTTCTCTATTCTGTTCCATTGATCTATTTGTCTGCTTTTATAAGAACTCAATTCCATTTGCAGCTGCAAAAAACAAAACAAAACAAAAACAAAATACCTAGGAGTATACTTAACCGAGGAGGTGAAAGATGTCAGGAGAACCACAAATGAAAGAAATCCTAGATGCCACAAACAAATGCAAAAACATCCCACACTCAAGGATTAGAAGAATCAATACTGTGAAAGGGACCATGCTGCCCAAAGCAGTCTACAGATTCAATGCAATCCCTAGTAAAATACCAATGTCATTTTTCAAAATTAGAAAATACAGTCCAAAAATTCATGTGGAACCAAAAAAGAGCCCTAATAACCAAAGCAATCTTAAGCAAAAAGAACAAATCTGGAGGCATCACATTACCTGACTTCAAATTATACTACAAAGTGATAGTAATCAAAACAGCATGGGAAAATGTTTTTAAATGAGATCCAGAAAGCATAAATATCACAGGAAAAGATTACTAAACTCTGAGTCCATTAAGATAAAAACTTTTTTATTTCATTAAGTTAATCATTTAAAGAGTAAAAAGACAAGCCAGATACTTGGCAAAATATTTGCAAATAATATAATTCACAAAGAGTAGTATCCAGATTTTATAAATAATCCAGTAATAAAAAGAATCGGAACAAGTAGTTTAAAGGACAAGACTCCTAAATGGCCAATGAAACTTGAAAAAGTTGCAGTCTTACTGTGATAAAAAGTGCAGATTCCAACTACATTGAGATTGTAAAACTATAGTCATTCCATGCTGCTAGATTGGCAAATATTTTTAATTTGATGATAATTGTAGTAACTTATTGGACATTTACTATGTGTACTTTTCTAAGTGCTTTAATCCTTGTTTTACAGATGAGAAAACTGAATTAGAGGGAAGTTAAGGTTACACTTTTAGAAAGTGGCAGAAGTAGAATTAGAAACCAAGAATTACAACTCTAGAGGGCCCACTGGATTGAATACCATGCCAGAAGTAATAGCACAAAGTGTTTAAGTAGAGAGATTTTGGAGACAGGTTACACTTACTAGTTGTGAGATCTTGGGTAAGTTATTTAACCTGTTAGTGACTCATTTTTGGCACTTACTTACCTTCATCGTAGATTGTTAGGAGGCTTAAATAATTTATTTTATAATTGTTGTGATTCTATTGTTACTTCTTTAAGTGTGGGTGAAGATGTGATATAACAGTAACTCTCAGATATTTCTGGTTCAGAGTGTAAATTAGTACACTACCCTAGTACCTTCAACTTCAAAATACCTTTTTGAAAATATCTAGCAATTCAACACCTGGTTGCATATCTTAAAGAAACTCTCACACATATTGCCAAAGGGCTGCACCAGGATGTTCACTGAAGCATTGTTTGTTTTGGCTGGGAACAACCTCAATGTCCATCAAATGAATAATGGATAAATAAATTACACAATTTTCACATAGCAGAAGAGTATGTAGTAGGTTTTCAAAAATGAACTAGAGCCATGTGGGTGAACATAGATAAATCTTGAACTATATTGAACAAAAACAATTTGCGGAAGGATATATACAGTGTGATGCTGTTCATATAAAGTATAAAAGTATGGAAAAAAATCTATGACATTCTTTGAGGTAAGATTATACAGATTTTAAGGTATCAGTAAGGAAAAAAAGTCATTATGAAACTATGATAGGCCAGGCATGGTGGTGCATGCCTGTAGTCCCAGCTACTTGGGAAGCTGAGGTGGGAGGGTAGGTTTGAGCCTGAGAGTTTGAGACCAGCCTGGGCAACATAGTGAGATCCCATCTCAAAAAAAAAAAAAAACGAAACTATAATATACCATTGATTGTAAAATACATACCAATTTTAGAGATGTAAAAATGTGAAAACAATATGCCTGTTAGAATAGACGAACTATAATATGTTATATACTATTTGTGGATATAGGTTAATATATGAGTGTGCTAAGTAAAACACACCAAAATCGGGATAGGGTTTTTCTTTTTTTTTTTTTTTGAGACAGAGTCTCACTCTGTTGCCCTGGCTAGAGTGCCGTGGCATCAGCCTAGCTCACAGCAGCCTCAAACTCCTGGGCTCAAGCAATCCTGCTGCCTCAGCCTCCCGAGTAGCTGCGACTACAGGCACGCACCACCATGCCCGGCTAATTTTTTTCTGTATATTTTTACTTGTCCAGCTAATTTCTTTATATTTTTTTAGTAGAGACGGGGTCTTGCTCTTGCTCAGGCTGGTCTCAAACCCCTGAGCTCAAACGATCTGCCTGCCTTGGCCTCCCAGAGAATTATAGGCGTGAGCCACCACCCCCGGCAAGGATAGGGTTTTTCTGTATAAGAAGTCAGGGGGATGGGATTTGGAAGGCACACAGAGGGACCTCAACTCTATTTGTAGTGGTTTGTTTGCTTAAAAGAAAAAAGAGTACAGAAGGCAGAGAGTTAAGATTCATTGGAGCTGTGTTGGGAGTACATGGTATATTTATACTTTCCTGTGTGGCTGAAATGTCATGACTTTTCGAAAGTTGAAAGTGAGGAAGAGTAGATAATGCAAAGTGGATGAATTTGGCTTGAAAGGAAGGGTGATAGAATAAAGCACAATATTTGGGGAGGTTTTTGTTTAAGTGAGAAATACAGGTATCCTTTGCTCTCTGAACTCTAGCTATGCAAACTCAGAAATGGAATATATTCTTAAAGATATTCAAAGAAATCCTTTATTGTGTAAACTCTCTTTTCTTTATCTGAAACTCTGGAACCAGATAGACATACTTAAGAACCACATAGATCAGGAAATGAGGAATACTTTTGCTTGAACTCGTTTGTATTTGTTGCAAAGGAGCCAACAGAGAAGAGACTGAAAATACAGACAATAAGGTTTCTGAAGGGAAAAGAGTTAAGATCCAGACTATAGATAGAGTAATTTACTTTGGATAAAAGGGGATCACTAACTTCACTTACTTTATAAAGAATGTGTTGGGGCCGGTGTGGTGGCTCATGCCTGTAATCCTAGCACTCTGGGAGGCCGAGGCAGGAGGATAGCTCAAGGTCAGGAGTTTGAGACCAGCCTGAACAAGAGCGAGACCCCATCTCTGCTAAAAATAGAAAGAAATTATCTGGACAACTAAAAATATATAGAAAAAATTAGCCGGGCATGGTGGCGCATGCCTGTAGTCCCAGCTACTTGGGAGGCTGAGGCAGAAGGATTGCTTGAGCCGAGGAGTTTGAGGTTGCTGTGAGCTAGGCTGATGCCACGGCACTCTAGCCTGGGGAACAGAGCAAGACTCTGTCTCAAAAGAAAACAAAAATAAAAATAAAAAAATAAAAAATAAGAATGTGTTGGGAATAGGTTTAAATATAAAAATGTTTTTAGGTACGGGTGTGATATTGACCAAGTGTTCTCAATTCATTGTGCCCAGTTGTGCCCAATATTCTCAATTCATTGTGAGAAGTATAAGGAAAGGTCAGGGTCAACTAGGAGGTAAGGCAGCAAGGTTGGGCTTTTTTTTTTTTTTTTTTTTTTTCCTTACAAACCGCTACACTAGAAAAAAAATTTTTTCCTTGGGGCCATGCTGTTTTATTAAGAAAATAGGATACGGAGATACCTTAAAGAGATACAAGTAGAAGTACCATTCGATCCAGCAATCCCATTACTGGGCATCTACCCAAAAGAACAAATGATACTCTATAAGAAAGACACCTGCACCCGAATGTTTATAGCAGCACAATTCACAATTGTAAAGATGTGGAAACAACCCAAGTGTCCATCAATACATGAGTGGATTAATAAAATGTGGTATATGTATACCGCGGAGTACTATTCAGCTTTAAGAAACAATGGTGATACAGCACCTCTTGTATACTCCTGGATAGAGTTGGAACGCATTCTACTAAGTGAAGTATCCCAAGAATGGAAAAACAAGCACCACATGTACTCACCATCAAATTGGTATTAACTGATCAACACATAAGTGTACGTATAAGAATAACATCTATTGGATGTCAGGCAGGGGG
>RJWJ010002866.1:12720-93889 GCA_004363605.1 Indri indri | reverse complement strand
CTTTATTGAGGCTCCTTACAACTTACATTATGCGGAAGACGCCGAAAGCGGAAGGGTGCAGGCTTATATAGGTTGGGCTACGCAAGGCAATGAGTCAGCAACGAGCATGCGCACTGGCTTGTTTACCCGCACCGGAGAGGGGCGTACCCCAGGATGTGGGCGCCATCTTGTAATGGCGGTGCAGGCTTCCCACACAGGACAGAAACTCAGATCTACATAAAGAACAGAAAAGCATCAGAGAAGAAAGAAGTGAAGGTGAAATAAAACCTTTTATTTTTCTTTTTCTCAATTGATTAAACAGATAATAGTTGTTCAAAATAACAATAGCAACAAAGTATTGATTCTGTAGGCTTGTGTGCATGTGTATGCTTATGTAGGCTTATACATAAATGAAATGAATGACAGCAATGAAGCAAGGGACAGGAGGAAGGAATTAGAATTATTATTTTGTTATTGTAGAGTACTCACAATATCCATTAAGCACCATAGTATTATTTGAAAGTGGACTTGAATTAGATATAAATGTATATCGCAATCTGTATGGCAACCACTTAAAAGAGTTAAAAAAAAAAAAAAGAAGTGTAACTGATATGCTAAGAAAGGAGAGAAAATAAATTATATAAAATGCTCAATTAAAGCCACAAAAGGCAGAAAAAAAGTGACAGATAAAAATAGGAACAAAGAATGAGGGGAACAAATAGAAAACAGGAACAAATATGGTAACTATTGTTCTAACTGTATCAGTAATCACTTTGAACATCAATGATCTAAACTCACCAATTAAAAAAGAGATTGTCAGAGTGGATCAAGAAATAAGACTTAACTATATGTTGTCTACAAGAAACCAACTTTAAATATAAAGACATGTGTAGATTAAAAGTAAATGGGTGGAGAAAGATATACCATGCCAATGGTAAACAAAAGAAAGCAAGAATAGCTATATTGATTTCAGACAGAGCAGACTTCAAAGCAAGGAAAGTTATCAGAGATAAGATGAGCATTGCATAATTATAAAGGGGTCAGCTCTCCAAGAAGACATGACATAACAATCCTTAACATTTATGCACCCAACAACAGAGCATAAAAATATGTGAGGCAAAAACTGCTATAACTGCAAGAAGAAATAGATGAATACACTATTATAGTCAGAGACTTCAACACCCTTTTATCAGAAATAGACAGACCCTGCAGGCATAAAATCAGTAAGGAAAAAGTTGAACTCAACAACACCGTCAATCAGCTGGACAGAGTGGAAATCCGTAGACTGTATCATACAACAATAGCAGAATACGCAATTTTCACAAGCTCACATGGAACATTCACCAAGATACATCACGTTCTGGGCCATAAACACACTCTAACAAATTTAAAAGAATAGAAATCATCCAATATATGCTCTCAGACCACAATTGAATTGAATAAGAAATCAATAATAGATATCTGGAAAATCCCCCACTACATAGGAATTAAACAACATACTTCTAACTAACACATGGCTCAAAGATGAAATATCATGAGAAATTTAAAAATATTTTCAACTAAATGAAATAAAAATACAACTTATCAAAATTTGTGGGATGCAGGGAAAGCAGCCCCTAGAGGGAAATCGATAGTATTGAATGCATATATTAGAAAAGAAGAAAGATCTGAAATTAAAAATCTAACTTCATAAAATAGAAAAATAAGAGCAAGTGAAACCCAAAGTAAGCAAAAGATAAGAAATAATAAAAATTAGAGCAGAAATCAATGAAATTGAAAACAGGAAATTAATAGAGAAAAATCAATGAACTAAAAATTGGTTCTTTGAAAAGATCAATAAAATCAATAAGACCCTAGCCAAGCTAACTAAAGAAAAAAGAGATAGGACACAAATTACTAATGTTAGAAATGAAAGAGAGTATAATAAAGGAATATTATGAATAACTATGCCTGCAAACTTGATAACCTAGATGAAATGGACCAATTTCTTAAAAGACACAATTTGCAAACACACACACACACACACACACACACACACAAACACACACACATTCAAGAAGAAATAGACACCCTGAATAGGCCTGATCTATTAAATAAATTGAATCAGTAATTAGTAATTTTCCAAAACAGAAAGTACCAGGACAGATGGGTTCACTGGTGAATTCTACCAAATATTTAAGAAAGAAATTATACCAATTCTCTACTGTCTCTTTCAGAGGGAATACTTCATAACTCATTTTATGAGGCCAGCATCACCCTAATATGAAAACCAGACACATACATTACAAGAAAACTATAGACCATAAACATGAACATAGATATAAAATTCCTAAAAAAAAATCAGCAAATTGAATTCAACAATGTATAAAAAGAATTATATACCACAACAAAGTGAGATTTATCCCAGGTATGCAAGGCTGCTTCAATAGTCGATAATCTATTAATGTAATCCATTGCATCAATGGGCTACAGCAGAAAAATCACATGATCATATCAATAGACACAGAAAAAAAAGCACGTAAACTGTGTGCTTCCAATTACGTGACATTCTGGAAATGGCAAAACTAAGGAGACGGTAAAAAGATCAGTTGTTACCATGGGTTGGGGTGGGAGAGTGACAGATGGGTGGAGCACAGGGGACTTTCAGGGAAGTGAAACTGCTCTGTATGATACTATACTGGTGGATGCATGTCATTGCACAATTGTCCAAAACCACAGAATGTACAACACCAACAATGAACCTCAGGTAAACTATGGGCTTTGGGTGATAATGCATGCCAATGTAGGTTCATCAGTCGTAATAAATGTACCACTCTTGTGGGGGATGTTGGTAACAGGGGAGGCTCTGCGTGTGTGGGGACAGAAGGTGTGTAGGAAATTTCTGGAACTTCATCTCGATTTTGCTGTGAACCTAAAACTGCTCTATAAAAAATAAAAACTTTAAAAAATGTATATAGAATTTCTGGCCACCAGGCTGCCTATGCTGACTTGGGTTTTTCTTCTTATTTCATCTACACACAGAAACACTAGTGAAACAAAAGAACAAAAGAAAAAACTCAAACCAAGCGGAAGGTGGGGGATAACAGCCAAGAGGTTTTTCAGCCTTCAGAGGGGCACCTTACGCTGGCATGGGATCACTGGCCTCGGGCATGCCTATGTTGGGAAACTGTAACTGAATCCTCTTCATAAAGCCCAGAGACACAATTGCAAGACTTTTTCCCAGTCCCTGGAAAGGGAACTGGGAAAACGTCATCCACCAACCTGTGGAAGTGGCAAGGAATCTTGATATTCACTTGAGGCCTTGACGGAGTTAAAACAAAACAAAACAAAAGTCATCTATGGGAAGTCAAAACTCCAGGCCTGCACCATGTGAAGATGTGGGGTCTGGATGTACGTTGTGCATACAAACAGGAGCCCAAAGCAAGACGAGCACATAAACATGCATCCTGAGACCACTGGAATCCCCGTGGCGTCAGTAAAAGCAATTGAGAAGTTACTTTGTAAAGGCACTTACATCAGAGCACTTAAGGATTCCTCCAAGGGGGGAAAGTTGTGCTGAAGATATGCTCATAACCGAAACTTATAAACCACATGAAGAAACTGACAACCATGGGTGAGGCAGTGTATGTGGCTCTTAAGCAGAGGCAACAGACTCAGCATCTCGAGAACTGGAGATAATTACCCAGTTTGAGAAGGATTATAATATTTAATATTTAAACCGATTAAACAGATTAATGAAAGAATGGAAGCTGCAATGACAACAGAAGACAATTTGGAAAAGGAAAAACAAATTTGATAAAGACCTACATAAAACTTTTACAAGTGAAAAATATGGTCACTGAAAATTTAAACCTCGATGGACACATTGAATAGCAGATTAGTTTGGTACAACCACTTAGGAAAAGTTGCGCATTTACATATTCTACGTCTCAGGGATTTCGTATCTTGGAACATAGCCAAGATAAACCCAGGAGACATGAATAATGATGTTTGCAGTAGTGCTGTTCATAATACCAAAAACCTGGACACAACCCAGATGCTCCTTGACAGACAGTGGATAAATAAACTGTGATACAATCACGCAATGACACAATGAAACATTATGGTGCATCCAAAACAAATGAGTTAAATTTGGATGAATCTTGATAACATTATCGTGAATAAAAAAATAATAGTACCAGAAGACTATTTTCACCATTTTTATAAAGGTACAGTGTTTCAAAAAGTTAAAGAACCAGCACTGAACGACGTGCTTTTTAGGAATACATACATTCCTAAGATATGATTTAAAACGTTTATTTTACAGTAAGAGAATGAGCACAAGGTTAAGCGAGTTGTTACCTTGCATGACAGGAAGCATTCGTACAAGACGGGGAGGAAGCACATACGTAGCGGTAAGTTATTGTTAAAGTTCTAGTCCCTTAGTTTTTATACTCTTGGTGAATAGACACGTGTATGAACAAACAAAAGAGGGACGTGCATGAACAAAGGACAAAAGCATATAATGAACCCAGGATTAATGCCAATCAAATTCTGAATACCTGAGGTTTTAAAATATCCCTAGTCAATCAGACACGGCTAAAGACATTGGGAGTGAACTGAGGGATAATTGAAGTTGAAATCACATATGCAGAAATAAAAAGATGAAATAGGGATACAGAGAGAAATAAAGGGATGAGAACGTAAAAAAAAATCAGTTGAAATATAGAGCATAGAGTGACAGGGGCAACGTTAGGACAGGGCCTAACATTCTGAAGAGGCAGACCAGAACACGAAATGCAAGACAGCATGGAAATAGTGGAAAGGATGGGTGCGAATTTTCAAGAGTTGAAGAAAGAATTGACTCATGAAAGAAAGACCCGTAAGAAAAACTGTAAGCCCATAGATTGAAGAAATATACCAAGTTCCAAGCAGGATTAATAAAAACCAATACGAACCTAAGTACTTAGCAGTGATTCTAAAGGATATTACAGACAAAGAGAAAATCTTAAAAGATAAGGTGCCACTCCTTCTGAAAGACAGTTATAATAATAAAGAAACATAACAATTATAGGAGCCCCATGAAAGGAATGATTAGTTGCCCTCAGTCGTCGGGGAGAGGGGAGGGTTTGCCAGGAGGAAGAGCAGGGTAGCGTACGTTTTGAGCTGAGCCCTGAAAGATGTGTAGGATTGCAGGGGTGAAGCAGGAAGGAAGTATTTCATGCATAGGTGATGGCATGAACAGAGGCATAGAAGGGCTGCCTGGTTTGTTCAGACTCTCTGCAGTGTAGCTTTCCTTGGAGGTTTGAGAGCAATACTGGGTATTCCTGGATTTAAAAGGCCCACACTGTGGATTCCAAAGTCATTATTGCTATACTCTGCTTTATCAAGAGCACGGTACAGCAGGTGGCACACCCGGGCAGGAATAAGCCCAGCTCAGGTGTCATCTGTAAATCTTCATACTGTGTCACCCTTTCGGAGCACTAAAATCTTGGCCGCAATAAATGATTAGTGTCCACTTGACCAAGATTCAGAATTTCTGAAGGAGCTTTTTTTTTTCACTTGAAACTACATTAAGTACAACAGAGGGGGTTAGAGGAAATGACTGAATTCCTACAACTGAATGAATTATAGATAACACGCTATACTTTAAATAGTTCAGTTTATCTCTACAGTAAACTTGAAGTAACATATAAGGTGGGTTTTTAATTAATTCCAATCCCTCCTCAATAAGGAATTGGTGAAAATCAGCCTGACTTTTCTCAGCTTTATTAAGATTCTCTTCTTTCTTCCTCCGGGCTCTGCTAATCCTACTCTGCGCTTTACGTTCTACGTTAGTCTGTGCTAGACTTGGCATTTCCATATATTGGTCTTTTGACTAATTGCAAAAAATTATTAAATATTGTCATTTCTGTCTGCAATTTCTCAATTTAAAGAAGTAGTATAACAATCCTATTTTTATAGTTGCATTCTTTGCTATCCTATCTTGGAACTGTATGCTTATGTGTGATGTTGGAGGGAAGGAGATTTAGCTTCCTGTGTGCTGTTTCTGTTTTCCTAGGAATGGCTTCTTTCTCCCTTATTTGGATGTAGAAGAGCTTCTCTGGGGGTCCTTGGCCTTTGGCAGGTAAAACTGGCTTTCAGGTTGAGAGCCGCTGGTAGGAGCCGTTGGCCGCAGTGACCCCGCTGCTGGTGTAGTGACCCGAGGGCCCACCCGTCTCAGGTCTCTCTGCCCCAAGCCATTCCCTCCTCCTGCTCTGGCCTAAAACTCCTGCTACTTGAGCCAATGGTGGGAGGGAAGCAGACTTGTCGCCTTATAACTTTATATTAAAACCCAGTTATGTACCATTTAAAACTAGCCTATTTGATAAATTAGGTCTATTAGAAGCTAAAATTTCAGCATCTGTAAGCTCCTTTGAAAGAAAGGAGTCTCAACCAGAGGCCAAGCTAACCAAATTGTAAAATTTAAGACCTAAATGGGACTTAAATTATCCAGTTCTAGGTCAATTTCTTTAGTTTACAAGTAAAGAAACTGAGGCTCAGACAGGCAAATAATGTATTATCCTTTTCATATATTTCTAGATTTCATTTGTTAAAGATTTTTGAGTTTATGTCTATGAGGAATATTGCTCTAATTTTCTTGTAATGTAATCACTTTTGATTTCATTGATTTTTCTCTTTTTTCTATTTCATCAATTTTCACTTTTTATTATGTCCTTTCTTCCACTCACTCTAGGTTTAATTTGCTCTCTCTTTTTTCCTAATTTTATAAATGGGACCTTGGGTCATTTTATACTTTTCTTTCCCCTAATGTAAACATTTAAAGCTATAGTTTTCTTGTAAGCACTGCTTTAGTGACATCCCACAAATTTTTATATGCATATTTTCATTTTTATTTGGTTAAAAAATGTTTCCAATTTTCCTTATGATTTATCTTTTTCACCTAGAAGTTATATAGAAGTATGTTATTTGATTTTCAAATGTTTGAGAAATTTTCCAAATATATTTTGGTTATTAAATTATAATTTTAATTATAAAAAGTCAGAGAACCCGGTTTCAGACCTTTTAAATATATCAAGAATTGTTTTCATGTCCAGCATTCAATGTCTTTTTTTTTAATTTTTAATTTTTTTATTTCACCATAATGTTCAGAAATGTTTAGGTTACATATATTGCCTTTGCCCTACCCGAGTCAGAGCTTCAAGCGTGTCCATCCCCCAGGAGATGCCACCCCACACCCATCAGATGTGTATATACCCATCCCCTCCTCCTTCCATCTGCCTGACACCCGATGAATGTTATTACTATATGTGCACATAAGGTCGATCAGTTAATACCAATTTGATGGTGAGTACATGTGGTGCTTGTTCTTCCATTCTTGGGATACTTCACTTAGAATGGGTTCCAGCTCTATCCAGGATAATACAAGAGATGCTAGATCACCGTTGTTTTTTGTGGCTGAGTAGTACTCTGTGGTATACATATGCCACATTTTATTAATCCCACCCATGTATTGATAGGCACTTGGGTTGTTTCCACATCTTTGCAACTGTGAATTGTGCTGCTAGAAACATTCTAGTGCAGATGTCTTTTTTATAGAATGTCTTTTTTCTTTTGGGTAGATGCCCAGTAATGGGATTGCTGGATCAAATGGTAGTTCTACTTTTAGCTTTTTGAGGTATCTCCATATTTCTTTCCACAGAGGTTGTACTAATTTGCAGTTCCACCAGCAGTGTATGAGTGTTCCTATCTCTCCGCATCCATGCCAACATTTATTGCTTTGGGACTTTTTGATAAAGGCCATTCTCACTGGAGATAAGTGATATCTCATTGTGGCTTTGATTTGCATTTTCCTCATTATTAAAGATGTTGACCATTTTTTTCATATGTTTGTTGGCCGTTAGTCTACCTTCTTTTGAAAAGTTTCTGTTCATGTCCTTTGCCCACTTTTTGATAGGGTTGTTTGATTTTTTTCTTGCTGATTTTCCTGAGTTCTATATAGATTCTAGTTATTAGCCTTTTGTCAGGTGTGTAGCATATGAACCTAATTCAAGGGCTTATCAAAAAAATAATCCATCATGACCAAATGAGCTTCATCCCAGAGATGCTGGGATGGTTCAACATCCCTGCAAATCTGTAAATGTAATTCACCACATAAACAGAAGTAAAAATGAAGACCATATGATCCTTTCACTAGACGCAGAAAAAGCATTCGACAAAATTCAACACCCTTTTATGATAAGAACGCTAAGAAAATAGGCATAGATGGGACCTACCTAAAAATGATTAAAGCCATATATGACAAATCCAGAGCCAACATCATACTGAATGGGGAAAAATTGAAAACATTCCTACTTAGAACTGGAACCAGACAAGGTTGCCCTCTATCACCACTTCTATTCAACATAGTGCTGGAAGTCCTAGCCAGAGCAATCAGACAAGAGAAGGAAATCAAGGACATCCAAATAGGGGCAGAAGAGGTCAAATTTTGCTCTTGCTGATGATATGATCTTATATCTAGAAAACTCCAAAGATTCTGCCATGAGACTACTGGAATAGATAAACAAATTCAGCGAAGTCTCAGGATACGAAATCAATACACACAAATCAGAGGCCTTCATATACACCAACAACAGTTAAACTGAGAACCAAATCAAAGACTCAATACCCTTCACAATAGCAACAAAGAAAATAAAATAACTAGAAATATATTTAACTAAAGAGGTGAAAGACCTCTACAGGGAGAACTATGAAACATGGAGGAAGGAAATAGCAGAGGATGTAAACAGGTGGAAAACCACACCATGCTAGGGCTTGGCAGAATCATCATTTTTAAAATGTCTATACTACTCAAAGGGATCTACATAGTCAATGCAATCCCTATTAAAATACCACCATCTAATCTTCTATAGGACTGTTCATTCTTAAGGATCATTATAGGCAAAGAGCAGGGAAAATGAACTAGACGAGTTCTGAGAACCAGCTAAGAAAAGTGCTAGAGAGCATGGATTATAAATTGAGCTTCATCTGTCCCACTGCAACCTCGACTTCCTTTTCTAATGATTTGGCTCAGTGGCATCTGTGACAACAGGTCCTCACCAAGGTAGTTTGAAGTTGACACCCATACATCTCTGGGGATTGGATGGGTTGGACTGTATTCCCTTCATCCTTTTTTCTTCTCATCCTATTCCTGCCCTTGCCTCACTGAAACCGTGCATGCATTTGTTGAAAACAGCCCTAGCAAAGTAAGTCTGGGTTCCTTGGGCCATGACTAAGACCCCTTGATGAAGTCAAATTACCTAAGAAACTCTAAGCTGTACTCTCCAAGGATTAGAAGCCACTAGTCATATGTGCCTACTGAGCCCCTGAGTGTGGCTAGTCCTAAATGAGATGTTCTGTAAGCATGACTTACACACCAGATTTATAAGACTTACTATGAAAAAATACATAAAATATCTTGTTAACAGTAAGAGATTATTTATGTTGAAATGATAATTTTTAATATAGTGGGTTAAATAAAATATAGCATTAAAATTTATTTTTCCTGTTTCTTTTTACTTTTTTAATAAGGCTACTAGAAAATTTAGAATTATGAATATGGTTCACTTTATATTTCTATTAGATAGTACCACTCTCCAGAGTATCAAAATTTAATACCTTTTGGTGATAAAATAAATCCATTTATCAAAAGGGAACATCCTATAATTGGACACTCATCACCCATTATGTAACTTCAGCTAGCCAATTGGTTTTCCCCTTTCTCTCATAGAATTTTTTTAAAAATCCATCTATCAGGACAAAATGAATGAATCTTGTCCTGTTTTTCTCTCCCCCTACAAATCAGTGGCAGTCTTTGGGGAAGATGATGATAACAGGCCACTGGGTGTGTTGATAAGAATGAGCCTCTGGGTAAGTTTGGGTTTGTTTGTTATCCATGACAGGGAATTTTGGCCAGGAGTCAGTTATTCATCTAGAAAATGAATTGCCAAAGCACCTGTGTACTTCTATAGCTTCCCTGCCTGTACTCTGCTGAAATTAAACACACACACATACTTAATAGACTGTTATGTGTCAATGTTAGGCAATTTTCCTCCTGGCTGTTTTTCCTTTATTATTATCATCACTACTGGTATTGTTTCTCTTTCACTCCCTGTCTCTTGCAAACTTTGTGAACCAGATTCTTGTTTCTCTCACACGGCAGCTGCTTTAGAAATAAAAGGAATTACAGGTAAGGAATTTATAAACTAGATTTGCCTCTTGAGGTGTTAAGTAAGTAGAGTGTGTAGAGGGTGAGGTGGTGAGGGGGTTTGCCATGGTTTGGATGTGGTTTGTCCTTGTCAAAACTCGTCTTGAAGTTTAACTGCCATATAGCAGCGTTGGGAGGTGGGCCTGTGGGTAGGTATTTGAGTCATGGGGGCAGATCCCTCATGAATAGATTAATGCCATAGCCTGGAAGTGAGTTCTTGCTCTCGCAGGACAGGATTAGTAACCACAATAGCAAGTTGTTCCTTCTTGTGTTTAGTCTCTTTACAGATGCCTGCTCTCCCTCTGTCTTTGCCATGAGTTGAAGCAGCACAAGACCCTCTCCGGATGGACTCAGCCCGATCTTGGACTTCCCAGCCTCCAGAATCATGAGGCAAATCAACTTTTTTCTTTATAAATTACCCAGTCTCAGGTATTCTGTTACAGTAGCACAAAACGGACTAAGACAGGGTTCTCTCGGGTATAAGAATAGGAAGAACAGTTTCTAATTCTTTGGTAGAAAAATTTTTCAGGCTGGAAATCTTCTGTGTCCAGAAAGAACTCTTAGAATGACAGGTGTTGGCTGTCTTTCATTTTGTCCAGGAACACTGTCTCAGGGGACATATCTGATTCCCAGTAGTGGGAAATGGCAATAATGCATAGTTAGCTGACACCACCTCCTCCTCCTCTATACCCCCGTTAGATGTTTATTCCACCACTGCAAACATCCAGGACAAGGCAGGCATGGGCTTCTGAGGCCTGGAAAGAGATAGAAAGGTACTGGTTTCTACCTAATGCCACTGAGTATCCAGAACTGGGAGAATTTTCACTGAGTCTATGCCTGGAGACAGAAATAACTCTTCCCTGGTGAGAAGCCAATCTTGGTCTCTCTGCCTCCAGGCTAGCCCTCTCTGAACCTCCCTTTACAGTGCACTCAGAGGGATCTTGTAAAATGCCAATCTGATAACATCATCTTGAAACCCTTCAAATAACCCTCCATAATTTTTAGGATAAGTTTCAAAACCCTTGACATGTCTAACAAGGTCTTCTGCATCTGATTCTTTCCTTTCTCTCTAACATCATCTTTCACCCTATGCTTGCAGCCCCCAATGAGACACTTATATGTACATCTTACTTTGGTACTTTTATTGACATTACTCACCCAGTGTTTTTAGACATTTATTAAGCAATTGTTATGTGCCAGGCACTGTTCTGAGTCTACCAAGGTGAAGAAGACAAAGTTCAAGGGACTTATAGCACCTGGAATGTTCTTTCCTACCCCATCTGCCAAATGAACAGCTAGACATCTTTGCAGGCTCAGCCTAAGTGGTACAGCAGCCTTAAATGCTTTTCTGGCCTTTCCAAGACAGAACGGTACCCTGTGCCTATTCCTACAACATCTAGAACAGTGCTGCACAAAGCACCAGTCCACTAAGAGATAAGGAGCTTGTACTGGAATTTAAGCCAATGCACTGCTTCTTTTATCAAGAAAACCTTAGTTTGAAAAAATAATGTCAACTGAATTAAACAATGTACTTAGTGGTACTTGCCAGTAATAAATACTTTGCAGACCAACAGTTGGCCTATGGACCACAAAAGGAGAGAATAAAGAGAATGGATGGCAGAATTTTGAATATATAGTTGCTGAGAATTTGAAAATTTAATAATACAACAAAGAGTTATAACTAGTTAGCCAAAAAAGAAAATAAAGTGGGGTCTTAAAAATAATCCATAAGAAGACAGAAAATAAATTAAAAAGAAACTAAAGAAAATATGGATAAATAGAAAACACATAGCAAAGTGATAGATTTAAACCCAACCAGATCAATAAATATATTAAATGTAAATAGTCTAAATCACTGAATTAGAAGATAGAGATTGCAGTTTGGATGGAAAAGGAAGATTCAACTATATGCTGCCCATAAGAAACCTACTTTAAACATAAAGTCATAAATAAGTGAAAAGCAAATAGTGAAAAGATATACCATGCTAACACTAATAAAAATAAAGCTGAAGTGGTTACATCAATATAAAGTAAATTTGAAGCAAAAAATATTGCCAGGGTTAATGAGGATCATTTCACAGTGATAAAAAGGGTTAATTCATAAAGATGACATAAAGTCCTAAATGTTTATTCTCTTAATCACGGAGCTTCAAAATATATGAAGAAAAGAATGATTGAATTGTAAGAGAAATAAATCTACAACTATACTTGAAGATTTCAACACCCGTTTCTCAATAATTGATAGAACAAGGAGATAGAAGGTCAGTAACAGTACAGAAGATTTGAACAACACTATCAGCTAACCTGACCTAAGTGACATTTATAGAATACACCCCCAACAGCAGCAGAACACATATTCTTTTAAACAATATATACAATGTATATCATATTCCTGGTCATCAGTAAAGAGATTCAAGTCAAAAAAGTTTACTTTCTGACCACAATGGAATTAAATTACAAATCTATAACATAAGGTTCTCTGCAAAATCAGCCAAACATTTGGAATCAACTAATGGACTTCTAATAATCCAGAGGTTAAAACAGATCAAAAGGGAAAGTAGACAGTATTTTGAATGAAGTGAAAATGAAAAAACTCAAATGGAGGACAAAATACTTTCCAACTCCTTGTTTGTGATGAACATAACCCTGATACCAAAACCAAAGATAGTTCAAGGAGAGAAAACTGCAAAGCAATTTCCTCCATGACCAGAGATACAAAAATTCTAAAGAAAATTTTAGTAAATAAAATCCAACAATGTATAAAATGGATAATGACTATGTTGAATTTAACCCAAGAATGCAAAGTTAGGTTAACATTCAAACGTCAGTCAATGTAATTTACCATATTAACAAATATATTTTTTAAAAACTGCCATATGATTGACTCAATATATACAGGAAAAAAATTACAAAATCCAACATCTATTCCTGATAGATGGGAGTCTATCATGTGGGTTTAAGGGATGTCAGCAGGGCTGGTGTGGAACCAATGTGGAGAGAGAAGTCGAGATGAAATCAGAGCCATGGCGGAGGGCCGCATCACATAGGACCTTCTAAAGCCTCTGCCTGTTTCTTTCTCTTGGAGACATGAGATGCCATTGGAGGAATTTGAGGAGAAGAGTGAGATTGATTTGATTTATATGTTAACCAGATCACGCTGATTGATGTGTTGAGAATAGACTTGGGGGTCAAGGACAGGAGCAGAGGCTCCACTTGGGAGGCATTTGCAATGATGCGTGTGACAGATAATGGTGGTTTAGACAAGTGGAGATGATGGGAAGTGGTAGGATTCTGGATTGTATTTTGAAGAACTGAGTTGAATGTGAGCTATAAAGGAAAGAGGAGTCAAAGACTTTTCCCATGTTTTTGTCCAGAGCAAATGAAAGGATGGCATTACCATTAACTCTGTGGGGAAGACCACCATGGAGTGGGGCCATGGAGATTGATGTTGAACATATAAGTTTGAGATGTCCATTATACACTTAAGTAGATAGAATTTTGGTCTTTGTCTCTGATTCTTGGCACAGACCTCTTAACACCCTTGAATTTCCTGGTTAATAGGGGTGCTAGGAGAATCTTTTGTTCTGACATTTGGTCTTTGACCCTCACTCTTGACACAGAGCTCCTTCCTAATCCCTTGGAATTTCCTGGGTGACAGAAGTGTTCTAATGAGGTGACTCTTGGTGGGATCCTGGGTGGGTGAGGGCTGGTCATCAAAAAGACGTTCTTAGAGAAATCTTGGAACTTTCAGCCCCAACCCTCATTCTCCAAGAAAGAGAGAGGGGCTGGAGATAGAGTTAATAATTAATCAAGACTACGTGATGAAACCTCCATAAAAATCACAAAAGTATGGAGTTCAGAGAGCTTCCAGTTTGGTGAACATACCCACACATTGGGAAGATGCACACCCCACTCCATGGGACAGGATCTCCTGTGCTGGGACCCTCCCAGACCTTCCCCTACGGCCTCTTCATCTGGCTGTCCATCTGCAGTTTTTATCGTATCTTTCATTAAATAATAAACTGTTAAACACAAGTGTTTCCCTGAGTTTCCTGTGAGCCATCCTAGAAAATTATAGAACCTGAGGAGAAGATCCTGGAAACCCCAGTCTACAGCTGGTTGATCAGACGTACAAGGGACCACCTGGGAGTTGCAATTGGTGTCTGAAGTGGGAGGACAATCTTGCAGGACTGAGGCCTTAATTGGTAGGATCCGCATTAATGCTGGCTAGTATCAGGATGGAATTGAATGGTAGGACACCCAGTTGGTGTCTGCTGGAGAATTTCTTGGGAAAATCCCCACACATCTTGGTCACAGAAGTGTTCTGTGTTGTGCTGAGTGTGAGAGTAGAAAAAACAGTTTTTTCCCATCAATTACAGATGTCTATTAGACACACAAGTGGAAACGTTGAGTAGGCAGTTAGATACACAAGTCTAGAGAGTAGGAGAGACGTCCTAGATGAAAGCCAAAATTTGGAAGTCATCAGCATGTGAATGGTATTAACACAATAGAAATTGAGATCCCCAAGGGAGTTAGTGTAGGTAGGGAAGTCTGAGGGCTGAGTCCTTGGGCTCCCGACACTTAGAAGCTGAGAAGAGAGCCTCCCTGCCTCAGGAGAACAGGCCTTCATGTATGCCAGGAGCTGTCACAAGCACTTTACTCATTACAGCTCGTTCAATGCTGAACCTGTATGAGGCTGACAAAACTGATGCGCAGAAAGTTTAAGTAACTCGTGAAGAGTAAGAAAGATTGTAAGAACAGAAACAAACAACACTGAAGGGAAGACAAAGGGACTCCGATATATGAAGATGAGAACCAAGTAAAACTGATTTACACTATATACAGGCAAATGGGATGTGCTGATAGAGATGCTTTTTAAAAAAAATTTCAGTAATAAAATAAAACTCATGGAAACTATGCAAAAATGTTCAAGCAAAAATAGAAAGGAAGAAATATAATATGAATGGACAAGTGAAGGACCCATTCTGAAAGATAACATAAATCCAAGAAACAAGAAAAAAATCCAAAACAAACATTTCACATTTAGAAAAAATAAGGAAAACATAAATTTATTAAATAATAAGATAAGAAAATACGGAAAATGGTAGTTACAGAGCTAAGGAAAAAATTGAGGACCAAAATAGCAGTTACAAAATTAATAAATAAATTTGAAACAGCAAGAAACAAAATTAACGTATTCAAATACTAAATTCATTACATTCAGAAAAAGCTTGAAATAACCTTGGAAAGTACATGGAGAAAAGACAATAAAGTTTAAGTGATTAGGAGGAAGATTAAAATATGGGGGATAGATAATGATCCAGTATGGGTCCTTGTCCCCAAAAGAGAAACTGCAACACATGAAATAGAAAAAAATAGTTACTGATAAAAAAGAAAAGGAAGAAAGAGCTGTGTTTGGAAATTGAAAGTGTTCACTGGCTTCTGGGGAAAAGTGATACTGAAGGCTCAACTCTAGACATACCTTGTTGAATTTACTACACTTCAAAGTAAAAGAAAAAGGTCTTAGCCATCCAGGAACAAAAAGTAATTTGCTTACAACAATGCAGTGGGGGCTGGGAGGGGACCCTAAGAATCAGGCAGCATTTGATGCAAGGAAATGGTAGAACAATGTCCATAAAGTTCTGGGGAAAGGAAAATGGGATACGATTTTCTACCATATAAGTTATTGGCAAATCAGATGCAATAGATGATGTCGAACAAAAATACTCAGGAAACATGATTCCCAGGAGCCCTTCTTGCAAATGAAACTGAAACACACTCAACCAAGAGGTAAATCAAAACCTAGAGAGTTCAGGAATAGACTAGTGTTGGCATCAGAATTCTTCTTGTAGAGGGAACTTTCCTTAGAAAAAAATACGTCGGTAAGTTTCTGGAGTAGTACAGTGTTTCCTACCTTCACAGACTTTTCCATATCTGTATGTTATCGCTACTGTTATTTACTTAATATGTTTCTTTAAACTAACTCCCTTTTAAATTTAGATTCATTTGTTTACAAAAGAATCTTCCTATCATAAGCCTAAAAGAAAAACTGGCATCACTCACAATAAATAGAAGGTAGTCAAGCATAAAAATAAATTCAATGAAACCAAATCGATGTTATTAATATAACCAGATACTGTTGCCAGCTTTCAGAGATCCAAAGCTGAATCCTGCCTTCCCTTTGATAAAAAGGGAGCTTGCTAAGTGTTAGATGTTATGTGCCTATTCCCACCAAGCAGACTTTCTCTTTGACTAATCAACCTTACTAATAAATAGAGCGTATTTTGCGATTCAATTTAATTTAAAGCTATGTCCTTGCATCACCCTAAATCTCTCACTTTGGGTGCTATGGTCTGAATTTTGGGGTTCCTTTCCCCCCTTCCAAATTCGTAACCCCTAATGCAATGGCATTAGGAGGTAGGGCCTTTGGGAGGTGATTAAGGCAGGAGGAGGGAGGACCCCTCGTGAGAGGGATAAGTGCCATTATAAAAGAGATTCTGGAACGCTCCCTCACCAGATGCAATGAGACGACGGCCATCTATGAAGCAGGAAGCAGACCCTCACCAGACACCAAATCTGCCAATGCCCTGATCTTGCACTTGCAGCCTACAGAGCTGTGAGAAATAAGTTCTGTTGTTGTTTAGCCACCCAGTCTGTGGTAGTTTGTTATAGAAGCTAGAATGAATATGATGGGAAAACACAGATAGCGGGTGAAACCCTATAAACACAGCAAATGGAAAACCATCCTGCATGGGACAATAAGAGGCACCTGTTTGGCTCCCCCTAAGGAAAAGATGAGCAGCTACAAAGGGAAAAGAAGGAGAATGTGTGTATCAGTTTCCAAGGGCTGCTGCCACAAATTACCATAAACTTGGTGGCTCTGGACAACAGAAATTTATTCTCTCACCATTCTGGAAGCCAGCAATGCAAAATCAGGGTATTGGCTGAGCCGTGCTCCCTTCAAAGGCTCTAAGGGAGAATCTTTCCTTGCCCCTTTCTGCTTCTGGTGGCTCCAGGCATCCTTGGCTTGTGGCTGCATCACTCCAGTATGCAGATTTTCATGTGGCCTTCTCCTGCTCTCGCTCTGTGTCTCTCCTCTGTGTGTCCCTTATGAAAACACCTCTCATTGAATTTAGGGCCCTCTCTAAATCCAGGGTGATCTCTTCTCAAGATACTTAAATTAATTACACCTGCAAAGACCCTTTTTCTAAATAAGGTCACGTTCACAGGTTCCACAGGGGCTAGAACATACACGTGTCTTTGGAGGGGAGGCCATGATTCAACTCACTGTGGTGGGCAAGGCATTAAAGAGCTTTTAAGGTGGCAACTTATTTGGATGAAACTCCCCAGCGGCTAGTCAGCAAAGTGATCATTTGAGTATGGGGATGCCATTTAAAATTATTTAAATGTCTGGAATGTAAAACCTTCCTCTGTCTTCCCCTAAATCTTATGTCAGGCTGTTACAAACACAAATCTATACACACACTCACACGTGCAACTTTTTCAACTCTCCTTGTCATACATACATATGCATGTACTTGCACATGTAGGTATGTCTATTTTTTCCCAAGTGCACACTTTAAGTAGATGGTATTCTTCCTTTCATGAGTTGCTATCCTTATTGGCCCATGAGAAACCTCATTTTGTCATTTATTCTGTACCTTTTTTTCACTAAAAGTTATATTTTTTAATTCTATCCACAATATTCTCAAGTTTATGTATCTCAAGTTTAAATCTACCAAATGCTAGACAGTATTCTGTCATATACGTATATGATGTATACATCACGTATACATATACAGATATGTATGTACATACAGACATTTATATATAATGCATTACTACTACGAGGTTTCCCTAGGATAAATCCCTAAGACACTTCTACCTCTTTGTTACCAGTCAGTGCTGTGACAATGCTCTTGATGTCTCCTTCTGCATCCATGTGGAAGTTGTTCTGCTGTGGAATTGCTAGGTTGTAGGGTGTGTGCACATTTCAAGTACAATAAAGCTATGTCTCCTAAATAGCTGTAGCAATTGACATGTCTACCAGCAGTGCTCGGGGGCTCCCATTTGTCCCCATCCTTGCCAGCACTTAATATTATGTGGCTTACTAATATTTGCTAATCCGAAGGGTACAAAGTATTTTTTAAGTTTCCATTTCTCCTATTATTAGCAGTATTAAGCATCTTTCCATATACCTGTTTGCCGGTCATATTTCCTTTTCTGTATATTGCCTACTCATATCCTTTTCCCAGATTAATCCTTGGTTACTCATAGTCATTGCAGATATCTTCTAGTTTGTCAGCTTTCTGTTAATGTCTCATGGCATTCTCTGTTGAACAGAGATCTTTCATTTTAATATGCTCAAATAAATCTATTTTCCCCTTTACGTATTATTTTGAGAGTCCTTCCTTCACCCCAATGTCAAAAAGATAGGCTTCTACATTTCCTCTCTTTAACTTTGTAGTTTGAGCTTTTATATTTATCCCATGTAGAATCTTTATTTTCCTATATGATCTAAAGTAAGAATTCAAATTAATCTTTTGAAACATAGAAAGGCAATTTTCCCAACACTGTTAACCAAATAACATGTTATAGTATTTTAAATGTTTTTTTTTTTCAAAGAGACTGTGGCTCTTTTAGAAAAGTTTCTACTCATAAGTGACTAAGGAAAGAGAGAGAGAGATACACCAAACTGGGCAGAGATATGAATTACCAATGAACAACAACAAAGGAATTCCAAAAACCAAAGAACATGGTCAAACTCACTAGTAAACAAATACCAAAATTAAGACAACAATATAACATCATTTTTATTTCTCAAATTGGCAAAGATTAAAAAATTCAAATAATGCTTGGTGTTGGTGAGCAGATGAGAAAATGGGTATTCATAATCTACTGGTAGAAGACTAAATTGGTGAAAATATTTTAGAGAAAATTTTGGCAATATTCAATACCCTTGACTTGTGATTAAATTCTTGACTTATTAATTCCTCTTGTATGAATGTAACCTATGGAGATAATCATGGCAATGCCCATGTAATTGGGAAAAGACAGATGAAGAGAAAGGTGCTGAACGTGACATTTTAGGAAATCTCTATCAGAATACAGGCTGAGTGTAGAGATAAAAGAACAGAAACTTTAGTGACCACACAATAAGAAAAACAGATTTTGCAAAAATAGTTTGGAAAAGTCACTACACAAACTGATGACTCCAGCCTCAAAAGCAATCCCAGAGGAGGAGGAATAATATTGCCAGAGTTATCATATGAAAATACTCGTAATGTTCACTCTCAGCAACAACAACAACAAAAATACAAAGAAATAGAAAAACATGGCTCATTCACAGGAAAAAAAGAAATTGACAGGATAGGTCCCTCAGGAAGCCCAGACATTGGAATTATTAGTCAAGGATGTTAAATCAACTATCTTAAATATGCTCAATAAGCTAAAGGAAAACACAGGCAAGAAACTAAAGGAAATCAGAAAAACAACATATGAACAAATAGGGGTAAAGACATAGGAATTGTCAAAAAAAACTACATGGAAATTCTGGAGCTGAAAAGTATAATAACTGAAATAAAAAATTCACCGAAGTGCTTCAATAGCATATTTGAGCAGGCAAGAAAAAGAACTATCAAACTTGAAAGTAAGGCAAATGAAATTACCCAGTCTAAGGAGGTAAAATTTAAAAAATAATGAAAAATAAACATAACCTGAGGGATCTATGGGATACCATCAAATATACCAAGATGTGTGTCAGGAGCACCCAGAAGAAGAAAAGAGAGAGAGAGGAGCAGGAACATATTTGAAGAATAACAGACAAAACTGCCCTAAATTTGATAAAAGACATGAAAATATACACACCCAAGAATTTCAATTAACTACAGACAGGATAAACTCAAGGAGATCTACACCAAGACACATTATAGTCAAACTGTTCAAAGACAAAGACAAAGAGAATCTTGAAAGTAATGACGGAAAAGTGGTTCATCACATATAAGTCATCCTCAATAAAATTAACAGCTGATTTCTTATCAGAAACTATGGAGGCCAGAAAGCTGTGAGATGTTATATTTAAAGGATTGGAAAAACAAAAACAACTGTCTACCAGGAACTCCATATCTGCCAAAACTGTCCTTCAAGAAAGAAAGAGAAATTAAGCTGCTCCTAGATAAACAAAAGCTAAGAGAATTTGTTACTAGTAGATCTGCTAAAGTAGGTAACTCAGGCTGCAATTGAAGGACATTAGGCAGTAACTCACAGCCATATGTAGAAAAACAGAATGCTGATAAAGGTAACTACATACGCAATTATAAAAGCTAGTATTACTGTACTTTTGTTTTGTAACTCCTCTTTTATTCCTATATGATTTAAAACTTAAGTGCATAAAACAATAATTATAAATCTATATTAGTGGGCACACAATATACAAAGATACAATCTATGACAGTAACAATACCAAGAGGGAGAGACAGAGATGTGTAAGAGCAGAGTGTTTGCATACTACTGAAACTAAGCTGATATTATTCACTAGGTTGTAATAAGTTTAAGACGTTAATTGCAATCCCCAAGGTAAGCACTAAGAAAATAACAACAACAAAAAAAAATACAGAAAAGGGAATCAAAATGATACACTACAAAAAAGATTAACTAAATACAAAAAAGGGCAATGATACAGGAATTGAGGAACAAAAAGCATGCAAGACATACAGAAAACAAATAGCTAAATGGCAGAAGTAAGTTCTTCCGTATCAATAATTACTTTAAATGTAAATGGACTAAAAGGATAGATTGGTAGAATGGTTTTTTGATATGATCCAACTATATGTTGTCTATAAGAGACTCATTTTAGATCTAAGGATATAAATAGGTTGAAATAAAAGGATGAAAAAAAAAAACAAACACTGCATGCAAATAGTGACCAAAAGAGAGGTGGGATGTCTATACTAATAACAGACAAAATAAACTTTAAGTCAAAAACTGTGACAAGGGACAAAGATAATATATATTGATAAAGGAATTAATTCATTCAGAATATATAACAATTATAAACATATTTACCAAACATTGACAGAATTGAATAGAGCATACAACTCTACAATAATATTTGGAAACTTCAATACCCCACTTTCAATAATGAATAGAACAACCAGATAAAAGATGAACGTGGAAATAGAGGACTTGAACAAGACCATAAACTATAACAATTGGACCTAACAGACTTAGATACAACACTCCACCTAACAAGGGCAGAATACACATTTTTCTCAAGTGCACATGGGCCATTCTCCAGGATATATCACATTTAAGCCACAAAACAAGCACTAATAAATTGTAAAAGATTGAAATCATACAAAGTATCTTTTCTGATCATAGTGGAATGAAAATAGAAACCAATAACAGAAGGAACAGTGAGTGAGTCAAAGAAGAAATCACAGGAATATTAGAAAATATTATAGCTTAAGAAACAAATGAAAACAAAAAGCTAACATACCAAAATCTAATGTTTTCACTTGTGAATTCCACCAAACATTAAAGAAGAACTAACACCAATCCTTCTCAAACTCTTCCAAAAAATTGAAGAGAAGGGAATATTCCCTAACTCATTCTATGAGGACAGCATTGCCCTACCAAAGCTAGACAAAGACACTACAAGAAAACTACAGACCAATATCTCTTATAAACATTGATGTACAAAGCCTCAACAAAATACTAGCAAACCAAATTCAGCAGCATATTAAGATGGTTACACACTAGGACCAAGGGGGACTTATTCCCAGAATGAAAGGATGGCCCACCACATAAAATCAATATAATACACCACAGTAACAGGGTGAAGGAATGAACCACATGATCATCTTGAGTGATACAGAAAAAGAATTTGACAAAATCTGATGCCCTTTCATGATGAAAAAATACTCAAAAAACCAGGTGAAGAAAATTACCTTAACATAACAAAGGCCATATACAAAACCCTCAGACCAAACATGATACTCAGGGGTGAAAGACCGCAAGCTTTTCCTCCAAGATCTGGAACAAGACAAGGGTGCCCACTTTCACTATTTTTATTCAACATAGTATTGGAAGTTCCAGCATGAACAATAAGGCAAGAAAAAAAATAATAAAAGACATCTATTATATCAAGAAATTGGAAAGAAAGAAGTAAAATTATCACTGTTCACAGATGATATGAACACACATGTAGAAAATCCTAACTATTCCAAAAAAAGAAACAAAACTGTTAGAGCTAATAAATAAATTCAGCAAGGTTGAAGTACATAAAACCAATACATAAAAATAAGTTTTATTGCTATGCAATAACTACGAACAATCTGAAAATGAGATTAGAAAAACAATCTCATTTATAATAGCATTAAAAAGAATAAAATACTTAGGAATAAACTTAGCCAAGGAAGCGAAAGTCTTGTACACTGAAAACTATAAAACATTGCTGAAAGATTAAAGAAAACATAAATAAATGAAAGATATGCAGTGTTCATTAATTGGATGATTTAATATTGTTAAGATGTCCATATTATGCAAAGCAATCTACAGATTCAGTCCAATCCCTATCAAAATCCCAATGATGTTTTTTGCACAAATATTAATAGAAAAATCCATTGAAAATTCTTATGTAATCTCAAAAGACCTCAAATAGCCAAAACGGTCTTGAAAAGTAAAGACAAAGTTGGAAATCTCATACTTCCTGATTTCAAAATTCAATATAAAGCTATAGTAATCAGAACAGTGTGTCAGTAGACAGAAAGACAGACACATAGCTCGAGGGACTAGAATAGAAAGCCCAGAAATAAACCTTTGCATATACAGTCAAATGATTTCCAAGAAGGGTGCCAAGACCATTCAATGGGGAAAGGACAATCTTTTCAACAAACGGTGCTAGGAAAACTGGATATCCACATGAAAACAATAACACCATATACAAAAATTAACTCAAAATGGGTTAAAGATGTGAATGTAAGACCTAAAACTATAAAACTCTTAAAAGAAAACATAGAGAGAAAACTCCATAACATTGGATTTTTCCAATGATTTTTTAGATATGACACCAAAAACACAGGCAATGAAAGAAAAAATAGCAAAAGGGACTTCACTAAAATTAAAAACTTTTGGATATCAAAGGACACTATTAGAAGAGTGAAAGGACAACCACAAATGGGAGAAAATATTTGCAAATTGCATGTGTGATAAGGGCTTAATGTCCAGAATATATAAAGAACTTCTACAATTCAGTAATAACAACAACAAGAAAACAATTTAAAACTGGGCAAGGACTTGGTTAGACATTTCTCCAAAGAAGATATATAAATGGCAAATAAGCCCATGAAAAAAGATGTTCAATATCATTAGTCATTTAGATGCATTAGGAGGCAATCAAAACCACAATGAGTTACCACTTCACACCCATGAGGATGGCTATAATTTTTTTTAAGATATGGAAAATAACAAATGTTGTCAAGGATGACTAGAAATTGGAACTCTTGTGCATTGCTGGTGGGAAAAATGGTGAGCTTCCATGGAAAACATGGCAATTCCTTAAGAAATCAAACATAAGATTACCAAGTGACCTGGCAATTCCCCTCCTAGGAGTATACTCAAAATAATTCTAAAAACAGGGACTCAGATATTTATATGCCAATGTTCATGGCAGCATTATTCACAATAGCCAAAAGCTGGAAACAACCTAAGTGTCCACCAGGTTGGCTGGATAAACAAAGTATGTTACCCACATGCTACAGACGCTCATTCAGCCATAAAAAGGAATTAAGTTCTGATACATGCTACAACATCGGTGAACACTGGTAACACAATACTAAGTGAGAGAAGCCAGACCCAAAAGGACAGACGTTGTATTAATATGATTTTGCTTGCATGAAGTATCTAGAATAAGGAAATTCATAGAGACAGGAAGAAGATTCGAGGTGCCCAGGGACTTTGGGAAGGTGAAATGGGGAGTTATTGCTTAATTGAGTACAGAGTTTCTGTGTAGGGTGATGAAAAGTTGTCAGAGTAGATAGTGGTGATGGTTGAACAACAGTGTTGCTGTTACGGCAAGTGTTACAGCGACTGGTCCGAGAGGAATAACCGAGTGGCACGCAGAGAGTTGGAGAGTCAGCAAGTTTATTGCCGGTGGCCCAGAGGAGACAAGCCTCCAAATTCTGAGCACCTCTTCCGGGTTTTTGTCAGGTTTTATACCTTTTTGGGGGATAGTCTTATCCAATAACACACAAGCATAAATGGTTAACGAATTAACAAAAGAATTCAAAAGTTAGCCAATTAACAGCCATTTTTTCAAACAGTACAGTTATGATAGGCTTATAACAAGCAGTACAGTTATGACAGGTTTATAACTTTGCTTAACTGTTTTGTGGTTTTAGCTAGCAGGTGCATACTCTACTTACTTGCTTTGTGATTTTAAGCAGAACTGGCATGGAAACTTCGCCAACATTACTATAATTAATGTCACTTAAAAATGGTTAAAAGGAAAAATATTTTGTGTACAGTCCCTCGGTATGCATGGGAATTGGTTCCAAGACCTCCTGCAGAAACCCAAATCTACGAATGCTCAAGTCTGTGGTATAAAATAGCGTAGTATCTGCATATAACACCTATGCACATCCTCCCCTATACTTTAAATCAAATCTAGATTACTTACAGTACCCAACGCAATGTAAATGCTATGTTAATAGCTGTTCTACTGTACTGTTTCGGGAACAATGACAAGGGGAAAAAGTCTGTACATGTTCAGTACAGCCACAATTTTTTTGAGCATTTTTGATTCGTGGTTGGTTGAATCAATGGACACGAAACCCATAGATAGAGTGGGCCAACTGTATTTTACTACGATAAAATATAAAAAAAATAAAGTGACGGTCCCCTGCAGCAATGAAAAAGAAGTAGTTACTGATACATGTAACAACTTGGATGAATCTCAAAAACAAGTTAACTGGAAGCAGAAAGAGGGCATGGAGAGAACAGAGAGAACACGACTCGGGAAAAGCACCGTTAGCGGGACCTGGGGCTGAGAGGGCCCAGTGCAAAGGGCCACGAGGGAATTGTTTGGCGTGTGACTACTTACATTTCCCAAAACTCATTGAGCTACACACCTAAAAAAGATGACTTTTACTCCATGTAAATCATCCCTCAATAAACCTAATTTTTAAAAAGATGCTCCTTGAGGAAACGCTGTTGGAAAGCTGCAGACCCAGGCTGGAGTCCGGCCGCAGCAGCGCGCCCGTTCCCGCAGTTCGATGCCCGCCTCGTGCAGTCTCGGCGCCATATGCCCGGATAGCTCAGTTGGGAAGCCTTGGCTGGATGCTGTGTTTTTATTTCCAACAATCTCTAGCACTGGGTCATTTCCGGCTCTGGAGACCTGGCTAATGGGGCCCTGCTGGCTGGCATGAGAAGAGGACGGCGAGCGGAGGCAACGGCCCGTTGCAGGCGGCAGGGGCACCAAACCCAGGGCAGAGGTGCCCGCCCAGCTGCAGGGCCGGAGCTGGGCAGGGGCCTGGGTGGGAAAGGGGAGGGCCTCCATTCTCCTTTCATATCATACTACCTCTGCCTCTGCCAAGAGAAGTTCCTCCTTTCTCTTTTATTCATTTATTTTTAACTGACGACAATAACTGTGTAAATTTATGGGGTACAATGTGATGTTTTGATTTATGTATACATTGTAGAAAGATTCAATTAAGTTAATTTACATATCTATTACTTCGCCAATTTATCATTTCTTTTTTGTGGTGAGGACGTTAAAAATCTACTCTTGTATGATCGCGGATTTGAAATGTGCAGTGCACTGTTGTTAACTGCGGTAGCCCTGCAGCGCAATGGAGCCTCCTTTCTGACGATCCCCATTGAGTGCATCTGGCAGCTGCTTCCGGCGATGGGGGCAGGAGGGTAGAAACCGCTGTCTCTCCCTAGCAGAGGTGCTTGTCTCCGATACCCCGGGGCTAAATCAGCTCTGTGCCCCCAGCCTTCCCCCCAAGGCTGTCACTGATGCTGCACCCAAATCCTGTCACACTGCCCAGCAAAGGGCACCGCCTGCCACATCCTGCTCCCTTCCCAGAGGGACCCGTCCAGGCCTGTCACTTGTTCTCTTCTCCCTATCCCAATCCCGCCAGCCCAGTATGGGTGTCGAGGGGAGGGGGAGGCCACAGCTCGCCTTACCATGGGAAACTGCTCTGCTGTTGATCCCAGCCAGGAAAATTAATTGCCTCGGAAAGAGCTGTGCTCAGCTCTCCGTGGGAGTGGCAGGGAATTCAGCCATCTCTGCTACTTCCAAATGCACCTGGGGACCTGGGTTTGCCTCAGGGGCAAACTGGGAAAGAACAGCCAGGAAAATGAAAATTCACCAGGGAGCTCGGTACTTCCTGTGACAGTGAAATTGACAAGGCGTCTGTTTGCCTTGGTCTGCATCTTCAGGATTTAGAATGGGCCTTTCAAATAACCAAGCCAGCTGTCCCGCCAGACCCCTAAGGCAAGTGCAGCCCTGAGAGGCTACCCGATTTGCCCACAGCCTCATAGCTGGTGCCAAGCAGAGCCGGCACTGGATTGAGTTCTCCTGGCAGGTTCCCATCTCTCTCCAAAACCCACCGGCGGCTCCCCCTTTGCCCAGAGTCAAAGCCTAGGTGCTTATGGTGACCTCCAAGGCCCCATGAGATCTGCCTCCCCCAGCCCCAGAGCCCATCTGATCTCTCCTCTTTCCTCTCCCCGTGTCCCTGCCACCCCGGTGCACGGCAGGTCCCTGAGTACCCCAGGCATTCTCCACGTTGCCCCCAGACATCGGCGTCGCTAGTCCCCTTACCTGCTTCAAGTCTCGGTAAAGAGTCACCTTTCCGCTACAGCCCACCTTGTCCCTAGAGCACTCCAGTCCCCCTACCCAGCTTCTGTCTCAGGACTTCCCCGTCCTTACATACCCTTTAATTTCCTTATTTATTACGCTTCCTAATTATCTGCCTCTACCACCCGAATGTCAACTCCACGAGGGTAGGGATTCCCTCTGTCGTGGTTGCTGCCATATCCCAGCCTCGGGAGGGGCCCTGACCCCACCAATATTTGCTGAATTAATGCTTAAATGAGCCTCTTTAAAGTGCACATATGCTGTATGTTTACTTGTCTTTCTACATCCCCCGAGGCTTATTATAAAATGCATCAAATCATATACCTGCTTTTTAAATTAACCCCCCCACCACCACCACCAAAAAAGGCATGTGTAAAAATCTATAGCCCTCTTCCATGCCCCGACGGTCCCCATCTGGGTCCTCAGTTTGACGAAGAGGCACTTTTGAGTTAGAAAGGGCTGGCACTTTACAGCATTGGTGTTGATGGGAAAGGAACTGACACATTATTGGGCAATTACGGTTTTCCTGGGTACCCGGTTCAGCTGAGCACCCCACAGGATGTGGAATACCTCCCACACCCACTCCTCTCGGAGGGAGCATTGGTGGCCCGGTCACATATTTAAGCAACATCACCAGGCCAGGATTTGTGGTGGGTCCCAGGATTCCGTTAATATTAGGTTGTTGTTTTGCTATTTTATTTTGTTCCTGTTAGAGGCAACATAGTAAGTCCCTGACATCCCCTTCCTGCTTTATTTTGGTAAGCTTCTCCGGTTGGCAGCAGGCTGGGGGAGGCGGTTAGCTATTGAGCACCACGCCTTGGTTTTTACGTACATCACCCCTCATCCTCCTCACGGCTCTGTGATGCTGGTGTCACCTCCATGGTATGTTTTAGGAAACCGAAGTACAGAGAAGGGAAGGGACTTGCCTAGAGTCACAAAGTTAGTGTGGTTAGACAGGGTAAAAGATTCAAATTCATGCCCTTTCTAATTCCCCAGGCTTCCTTCTGCAGGCACACAATAAACATTTATTACAAGAATGAATGATCGAAGGCACAAGAATCTCAAGAAGTGAAGCAGAGAATAAATAGGTAAGTTTTAAGAAAAGGAAGGGATAAAAGAAAGATCACAGCATAGAGAGCATTCCTATCTGGGACACAGAAGGGGCACGCGTGGAGGGCACAGGGGGGAAGAGAGGAAGGGGGTTGGGGCTGGTGGTGCCTGCGCTGTGTGCCTTGCTCTTCGCTAAGGCAGCGTCTCATGCTTTGTGTGGCTCTCAGAATGCTTTCGTGCGCATTTTCTTGCTACAGCCTTGCAGCAATCTTGAGGGGTGGTGTTATCTTTCCCATTTCACAGCTGAAAAAAACGGAGGCTTAGCAAGGACAAATAACTTGCCCAAGAACACTTGGCTAATTTAATAGCAGATCTGGGGTTCCACTGAAGTCCATGACCTACAAACCCAGTATTCTTAGCAACCCCACCCAAATAAAAAGAATCACTGCCCCACTGTGACAATAACTAGTAACTAGTCAGAGGGAGAGAGGCCACTGTAGCAACAATTATGTAACTAAGACCCTGTGACATTAGAAACTCCTGGAGGGCAGGGCCTGGGGTTCTGTGAGAGATGTTAGCCCCCTGTCATAGCTGCCCCTATCCGGGCGCGTCTGTGCTGAGTGGCCTCTGCAAGGCCGCAGCCGCCCTGGTCCCCAGCCTGGGAGCTGAGAGTGGGGTGTACTCCCTGGTCCCTTCTGAGGAGGTCGTGGAAACGCCTCACCACCTCGGTGAACCAGTCCCTGCCAGGAGCTGGCATCACTCCTCAGAGAGGCTCCCAGACCAGAGAGCAGCTCCTGGCTCTCTCTGCAGCTGAGGAAGAGGGGCCCGGGCGCGCCGGCCTGGCAGGCAGTGGGGTGGCAGAAACGGCGCAGAGCACCGACCACTCCTGCCCCACGGCTGCAGACCAGCCCAGGGATCCATCAGCAGTGCGCCTGCAGTTCTTCACACCAGAAGAACTAATAAGATTGAAAACTCCGTCTTTCTCTGTCACACACGCCTGAGCAGAGAGGCTCTGTCTGGCATGGAGGGAAGTCTGTCCTCGTGCCTGTGTCTGCGTTTCCTTCCTCTGCGGGTTTTCCCGCCTGAGCCCCGGCCCGGCCCTGCCCCCGTGCATTAGCACAACTTCCCCAGCGATGCGGGCGCCCTGCTTGCAGCCACGACGTCAGTCCCCAGACAAATTCATTCTCATCAGGGTGCTTGAGGGGTACCGGCCACAAGACAGTGGGGAGGACACGGGATCGAGGCAGGCGACCTGGAACTGAGCGCTTCCTCGAGTCCCTCGCCGGCAGAATATGGGCTGGCCAGCGCCCGGCGTCGGGAAACGCGCGGGACAGGGACACTGCAAGGCGGCGCAGGCAGGTTCGCCGTCCCCGAGCCTCGGAGAGAGGGCGCTGCCTGCCCCGGGCTGATGAGTTTCCGACTGTGGAAGCTTTGCTGCGGTGGACTCGGTGAAGGCGACTTTGGTCCCGTCCAACCTCCTTGCCGTTCGTTTCTCAAATCACACGCTCACCCGCTCTGCCAGGTCACGGCGGGTGTGGACGGACCTGCGGGCTCCGCTCTTTCCGGGCCGAGACGCGCCCTGGGAGCGCCCGCGGCGGACTGGCCCCCCGGCCGGGAAGCGGGTGGCTGCGAGCCAGGCGGGCTCTCCGCGCTTCTGCACGGCGGCGGGCAGGGCTGGAAACGGAGCCCCAGATAGTCTCAGTCGTCCCAGGGAGGGCTTCTCTACCGCTTTCCACCTCAGACCCACGTCGCCTGCGAGAAACGCTCTGGGAAACTGTGGAGACGGCTCGCCGGCCACCCGGGGGGAGCGAGGCAATGGGAGCGCAACGCAGACGCCGCCGGCGCGGGGCAGGC
Source organism: Indri indri (assembly GCA_004363605.1). Taxonomy (NCBI): domain Eukaryota; kingdom Metazoa; phylum Chordata; class Mammalia; order Primates; family Indriidae; genus Indri; species Indri indri. The sequence goes on along the minus strand of RJWJ010002866.1, from coordinate 63,920 downwards.
ACAGGGCCGGGCAGGGGCGATCCGGCGAGCCCGGGTGGGGTTCGGACGCCAGGGCTGGCCCGGCCGGGAGCCTCCCTCCCTGCTCTCGTCTGCACAGCGCCCGGGCACCCTGTACCCGCAAGGTGGCCTTAACCTCTGGAGACAGGTGTCGGCCCCCTGCGTCACCGGCAGCGGGGACGCGCCCCGCGAGGCCGCCGGGGCAGCCCTGGGGCAGGCCGGGCTCCGCCGGGCCCCCTGGTGGTCAGAGGAGTTATTTGCGGGATGGTCGGTTCGGAAACTGAGCGCGGTTATTCCCCGCGTGGGAATCGAACCCAGGCCGAAAGGACCAGTCGCATTAGTGTCACTCCTTTGGGAGGTCTCCCTGTTCCCAGACGTCCTGCCCTATGTCTTTCTTCACCACATTCCTGCCAACTGCAATGAACTAGTTCCTGGGGAGTTTGTCTCCCAATGTCTACCCCCCTGAAGAAAGCCTCGACCGTCTGGCACAGCATCTGTGCGCCAGATCTGTGCGTAAAGGACGCGTAGAAATCTGAGAACTCTGTCCCCGGAGCCAGGACTCCAGCTCGGGCCTCCCAGCTCCACTGCAGCGGTACCCCTGGCTTCAGGAAAGACCCGGACCATTGTCAACAGCAGGCCCAGCAGTACAAGCTTCCTCTGAGAGGAAAAGGAATCTCTCAGCCAGGTGCCAGCTCAGAGCGCCCCCGGCTCCCTGGGCTGCCCGCCATGCTGGCTCCCATCACGCCACTCTCGACTGCGGTTCACTCCTTCCCCTGCAAAGCCCCTGAGGTCAGGCGCGCCCTGCTCATTGGATCCCCGGTGATTAGCACGGCCGGGCAGAGAGCGAATAGTCAACAAGAATGAATGAATGCCAGGCCCTATTTAGGTGCTAGGGACACAAAGATGAATAAAATTCTCTCTGTTCTTATGTAGAGTTCAAAGTCAGATTGGGGAGACAAAGTAATAATTGCAATCACCTGTGCAGTGAAATCCATGTTTCATGGAAGCATTATTAGAGCACGTGATGGAATGGCCGCGACTGTGTTTGAGCAGGTCAGGGAAGGTTTCTCCAAGGAGGCGATTTGGAGTAATCTAGGGAGAAAAGTAAGAATTCCAGGCGGCGAAGAGGAGGAACGGATGTCCGAGGCAGAGGGCGCCGTATATGAAGCGGTACAAAAAGCCAGAAGGGAAATTTGCAGCTTACTGGGGACCCTGCAGGAGTCACAGGGGCGCCGCAGGGCATGAAGGGGGAACGGAAAGGTTCACAAGGGGCTCCGAATATCGAGCATGGGGTAGGTTGGGGGGCGGTGGAAGGATTTTAAGCAGAGTTCTGACTCCCCCAGGATTTTTTCCAAGGGGATTTCTTTGAGGGCATTATACAGAGAGGCCTGGAGCAGGAGTCCACAGGCGGCAGGCTGTGAGGCCGCTGGTGCCATGGTCCAAGTAAGACGCCAGCAAGGCCTCAAACAGGACTTGGCGGTGGGGCCGGAGTGGGAGGACGGATTCAAGAGATACTTAGGAGGAAGCACGTGGATCCCAAAGGGGGAGGTGGGGAGAAAATGGTGTGAAGGGGAACAGAAGCCACACAATCCAGCTCCTCCTGCCTCAACTTCTTCCTGAATCCCAAGCCACGCCCCAGCCAAGGACAAAGATACAGCTCACCGATCGGCCTAGGTCTGTGTCAGCAATTTCTTCTGACAAAAGGGGTGTCTTAGCAACTCTGACCTGAGCTACACAGTCTTACTTATAAGAGGCACTTGAATAAATACCGAATGAATTAGTGAATGAACAAATGAATGAGTGAGTGCTTCACAGCCTAGAACAGAGTCGGACAGGTTTATCCTTGGTCAGAACAGGAATCCATGCCTTCCTCCCTGCCGCTGCTCAAGCTCCCCGGGTCACCCAGACGCCCAGGCTCACCCGAGAGTCCCAGGACTTTTCTCAACTTTCCTCTTTTGGGGGTCAGAGCTGCAGGCCTGGGATGGAGGGTGAGCCCTAGAGCCTGCTCCTTCTAGCCTGCAGGGGCTAGAAAGATGGAAAGATAGAAAGGTAGAGACCTCTAGATTTCTCACCAGTTTGTTGACTACCCTGAAAGAGCCTGTTAAAAGTTATTCCTGCTTCCCAAATGATCTCACCCATTGCCTGGAGGTGATTTGCATGACCTCCAAGCAAAGGCAGATAGTAACCCAGAGCTGAGATTACTAAAGAGATTAATTTCCCCATACAGGGCAATTTCCCTCCCCACCTTTTTTTTGCGCAGGCAGCAGTTCAATAAATAATTAATGCTTGTTAATCTTTTAGCTATTTCTCCCATTGTAAAAAATTAATTGGTCTTCCATCATCTATTGCATTGTAATGTGGAGGTATTTGGCCCCAGTCCGCCACCCTGCTGAAACATGCCCCTCCTGCTGCTCATGGGCATGTGTCAATGACACCTGGCATTCATGCCAAGTCTCCAGGGTCAGGGCACGAATGGGAGTGCAGAGCTGTGTGGCAGGCACCTCTGGGAGCTTTGCACAGACACTGCCCCTTTCTTCCAGAATGTTTGGGGAGTTTGCAAATGCTCGTTCTCACAACACCTCCTCCTCATTGCTGAGACTCCCATTTTGCAAAAGAGGTTGAACATTATTAACGGTGGAGTGGGGAGGCAGCATCGTCTCTCTCTAGGCCTCTGACCAGGGGCATTAAATGTCCCAGGATCTCTTTCTGGCTTTGCCACTGAATTGTGCCTCAGTGTGCCTGAGCAGGTCTATCAGACATACAGAGAGCAAAATGGGGAGGGTGAAGAAGGGAGGGAAGACTGCCAGATGTCTTGGTTCCTCCAGCTTCAACTACTACATTTTTCCTCTTTTAAATCACAAATCAATCATACCTCCTCCTCCAGGAAGTTCTCCTAGATTAAACCAGCCTGATTACCCCTGCCTCAGTGCTCTTTGGTGATTATTCTAATGGCAAAGTTGGGTTGATGACTTAGTCTGCCTCCTTTGTTTTCTCAGATCAGAGTTTAAGCCCTGGTAGGGCAGGAATCATGTTTGCTCTTTGGTAAATATTCAAGCATTCGTGCGGCTGCAAAGAGTCTTACAGAGGGAAGAGAGAGGCTCGTCAGTTGCAGAAGCCAGAGAGAAGCTCAATGAGAGCAGATGAGGAGCCCACATCAGTTAGCACTTGGGATTGTCCCTCTCGGGAGGGCTGTGCAGCGAGCCTGTGGATCCCAAGGACAAGCACTGTGAGGGGCTCATATTTGTGTCCCTGCCCTGCCACTTCTGAGTGGTGTCACTGGGCCTCTTCCAGCCTCAGGATCTCATCTGAGATCTCATCTCTCCCTCCTAAGCCTGTTGTAGGGATTACATGAGATGATGAGTGCAGACGATGATTGCAAACTGTGGAGCACTAAGGCAATATAAGGATTACTGGTTCCCCACCTGTGTAGTCCTCTTGTTCTGGAACCGTCTTCGGGGCTCCATCCTGGGCCCACCTTGGAAGCATCCTGAATTCCAACGCCCAGACTTGCACCCTCCCTCTATCTTCTTAAGGCAGTTTGATGCTAGAACACTGCAGTGTGTCACAGCGAGGACATCCCTTAAAGGCCAGCCAGCTCCTCACTTTACAGGTAGAAAAACAAGTCCAAAGAGCTGGTGCAACTGATGTGGGCTGAGCAGCTGTGTCGCGCAGCTCCATCCTGACCCCACGAATCCTGGCTCCTGACTACTTACCAGGGGACTCCTTAGTAACAGCACTTTTGTTGGGTACCGGTGCCTGCTGGCCTCTCTGCGAAGCACTCTACATGGGTTGCCTAATTTAATCCTTAGACAGCTCTGTGGGGTTGATACAATTATCATTTTCATTGCGTAGACAGGATAGCTAAAGCACAGAGAGGGTCGCATGACTAAATATGTCAAAGCCAGATTCTACGTGATTCCAGAGCCTGTGCTCGTAATTCACTGCACCCTGCCGCCTCTGTGCACGATTGGCGCGTAGGCCGACGCTCTAGGAAAGAAACCAGGTGAATGATACGCTCCCAGTCACAGGATCCACTGAAGAGTGAGGCGGAACCCCTGACCTCAGCATTTGATGGTCACTCTCTTCCTTTCTTACTCCGTTTCTCTTCTTTTCCTTTTCTCTTCCTGAACCATTGAGTCCTAAACCCATGAGTGTGGCTGAGCGAGGAGGGCTTCCATGTTGAGCGGTGGAGGCACAATGGCCCAGAATGGGGCGCCAAAGCCCAAGGAGGGCACCCCAGGGAGGCTGCCCAGGTGAGAGGTTGGAGCCGGGCTGAGCAAGGAGCATCCATGCAGGCTGTACTGGACGGGGGCCCGGACAGAGAGGAGGTTTTAGGCTTGAGGGACAAGCCAGCACAGCATGTCAGTGTCTGAGTGGGGTGCAGAGGGCATCTGTGGGTTGGGACGTGCAGAGGCACTGCTGGGAGAGTGGTTAGTGCAGAGGGGTGATCAAATAAGCAAATACATTAAAGGTAACGTGTGCCAATAAAGGAAGTTAAAAATGTGAAAAGGCAGAAAATTAGAATAAACCTCGTGGTGTTGGGTTGGAGTCAGAGGCGCCAGTGTGCAGTTGTGCTTAGGGTTCTGTGGCCGTGCAGGAGAATTCTGCTTCTTGGAGGGAATCTTGTTTGTTCCAGGGGTGTGGGAAGTCCAGGTGCAGGGAAACTTACCCATGTGCCCTAAGAGATGCTGGACCCTCTGGCCCGGCAGAGAAGATGCTGGACAGATAGATAGAGCACCACTAACATCTCTTCTCAGCTCCAGCACAGCCTCCAGAAGTCCACCCGGCACCCCTCGTGGGTGTGGCTGTGTGCTGGTTCCCGAGAGCTGCTTATAGTCGCAGCCTAGGCCTGTGGTTCCTAAGCTGGGTGAGCATTCGAATCACCTGTGTCCTGGGTGCCACCTGAGAACCACCATGTCAGAATCTCAAGGTGGGGCCTGGGAATCTGTATGCATAACAGTCTCCCTGTTAATTCTGGTCCAGTCAGCCCGTGGGTTATAAATTAGGATTGGGAGTCACTAGCTTAGAAGATGGTAGAGACAATTCATAGCATTTGGACGAAAAAGCCTTCATTCTCAAGAGAAAAGGAAGAGGAGGAGGAGAAAACAACCTGACATAATTATGGCATCTCCCTTTTAAACATCACTGGCGATGTCCCGTCTAAATTCCTTCCCATCAACCGCAGGTTCTCGTTATGAGTTGGGCATCCCCTAAATGGCAGGGTGGCTCCGGGCTAGAGCACAGAATCATGCGTTTCAAATGGAGGAAAAGGGGAGTGAACAATTAAAAAATTCCACATGGTCTTGGCAGTCTTCATACAACCATTCCACATCATTAGCAGAATTCAGCTCTGCCACCTAAGACATTTGCCCATCCCTAAGGAAGTCCCTATCCTAAGCCTACTGAAATCTAATTGGCTGCATCAAAGGGAATGGCCCCTTTTGCAACGAATGCCCCCCCAGATTTGCATCCACAGTTATTTGTCGACCGTCACTATTTGTCAAGAACTTCACTAAGAGCTTCAGAGATTCAAAGACAGGATGGGAGATGGTCCTTATGGCTCACAGCACACTCAGCACGCTCAGCACGAAGAGCAGCAAGGAAAGTGCTGGAACGGAGCTGAGAAGGTGGAGGCGTGACCGTGAGACAGCAGACAAGTAATCCAAGTCGGCCACAGAAGAGGGCATCGCACGGGACCTTCCTGTGCATCTTTGAGAAAGAAAACATGCAGAATCAAGAAACCAAGGGCCAGAGACACGTTTGTGCCTCTGGGAGGTGCTGCCACCACAGCACGGCGTAAAAGGCACGGAGACATCACTCGGGCTGCCCTGGGCCAAAGACTCGTGCCATTCCCATCTCTTCTACCTACATTTTGCTTCTAATTGGGGTTTTGCTGGAGACGATGCCTTAACCTAAAAGAATGAGTCTTGCTGTTTTACTTCATGAGTTTAAAAAATAAATAAATAAATAAATAAATAAATAAAAGAACGAGTCCCCTGCTCCCAGACAGGGCAGTGGAGGCGCAGGTCACTAGACATGCAAGCCTGTGACACACCTCAAGTGCCAGCACATTCTCCATGCATTTGACAGTCCCACTGAGCGTGGGGTCGAGATGTTTGAGTTCCAGCCCTGGCTCTGCCACTCATTTGCTGCGTGGGTTTAGATAGACCACTTGACTTCTGTGGTCTGTCTGTACGTGGAGATCGTAGCACCTACCCCGCCTACCTCGTGGGGTTTCTGTGGATGAGGCAATGTGCAAAGTGCTTTGTCAACTATAAAGTGCTGATGAAACATAATGAACCAATGTTACTATTCTAGGAAGGCACAGACCTCCTCCTATTATTCTAGGAAGCCACAGATTCCCGCCTCTTGCCCTTTGCAGACTGACCACACTCCTTGTTTCCGTGGGACACGCATGGTCTCACTGCCCCATCTGTCTGAGTCAACCACGGAGAGGCATCTCAGACTCCCATCCCAAGCCCCGCACCCAGAACACTTCAGTCTCACACCTCTTAGGCCACCACACATAGGGAAAACACTGTGGGCATATCGTTCATATTTTCTTCTTGTTAAAACCACAGAGACAGCCAAACTGCAATAGGAATAAAGTCCTGCTCCGTGAATTTCATTTTGGCCACTCCTTGGTTAGTGGTTGGTGCTGCACCTACTGCTGAACTATTATTTATTCAGCTTATTATGATCCTGTTTTCCATGCGTCACTTTTCTTATATTCCATCCAGAACTGATTTGCTCAGAGCCCAGGACTGCGAACAACAGCAGGGCCAACCCAGAGACCTAGATTAAGGGAGAACAAACACCCAGGTGCTGAATGGGAACAGGTCGGTTCTCATCCATCTCCCCTCTTAGCCCCCATGACCGAGTTTCTCTCTTTGTCCCCAAGAGGAGATCATGGATTGTGAAATACCTTAATGGAGAAAACAGCCACAGGGCACCGGCTTAGTGGGACTGTATCCAAAATCATTATGTCATGAAAAGTTTCTTTCCCCAGGTACAGACGGGCTGTTCTCCAGCAATTATCCCAAATAACTTTTTATAGGGAAATGGGGCTGAGGAGGAGGGAGAGAGACGAGAATTTATAGCCAGGGAGAGGCACAATCCCCCAATTCATCTCCCTTGGCTCTGGGTCATCTCACGTGGACAGAGGCGCTGTGCCCTCCTCCCGCCCGCCCTACCGCCACCCCCTTTTACTCCTTAGGAGGGAATGTTGACATGCTAATTGCTAAGCTGGCATTTATCATATTTCACAAAGCCTGGAGTAAGCCCTTTCAAGTTGGCACTGAAAACAATTTTATCTCTGTATAGGATAAGCAGCAGCTGAGCTACCCCAGCAGGGGTGATTACGCTGGGAGAGGGTGGTGTGATGGACTGGGATGAGCACTGCTCTGGGAGTTCTAGGCCAACTCTGTCATGAAATAACAGGTCCCTTACAGAATCTGCATGCAGCACCGAAATGATCCTCCGAGTCCCATCCAGGCGACAAGTCCAATGAGTCTCTAAAAGGACTGTGCTGAGCCACTGTCAGTCTGCCTGGGCCCCGGAGTGCAGTTTAGATGTGGTGGAACCTAAAACGTGTTCTAGGGCCAGAATTTCCTCACTCTTCCTAGAGGAGAGGTCAGGAAGGTGACTGGGGGTGGCATGGAGGAGGGGTCGGTGTCTGGGGGTGGGGAGAGGCAGGTGCAGAGGACGGGAGACTGTCATTTTCTGTAGATGACTTGGGAGACAACCAGCCCAGGGATTGGCCGCCCAGTTGAGGGGCCGGTTCAAATGGCCTGGAACTAACCAGTCAGAAACCTGAGGAAGGGGGTGGAATCTCAAGAATGAGGTCACCACCCACTCACCTGTAACAGGAGCAGCAGCAGCAGCAATGCGTCCTGAGAGATCTGAGCGGGGATAGTGCCCGGGCACAGGGCAACCACCCTGAGAAAGCGTAAGAGCCTGCACAGAAGCTTCTTTTGACTGCCTCGCCCACATGGAGATCATCAAGTTTCAGTGGATTCCAGCTTACTGTATTTGATGCTAGGTTAGTTTTGTTAATATTGTGAAGGAATTTATAAATACAAAACTTGAGAGGCAAGGATATAATCGCTGAGTATTTAGCCATGCAAACTACAGCTTTTATAACCTTCTAACACATGGCCAAGTCCTTCTGGGGATAGTGTCTATGGCAATGGGGAATTCCCATGACTAACTCGATCTGACCTCCCCATAAGATATTAGCATTAATGCCTATGTTGATATGATATAGATATCATTAATAAGTTTCCTGGTTTCAACACTCCAGCAAGAACAGGGGAAGTCCCAGGAATAGAGAAAAGTTCAGTTGCTTAACTTCTCACTCTTGTATTGTTCTTCAAATATCCCTTCAGGCATCTACTCCTGGAGGAAACAGATTTTCTCCCAGGGCCCCTAAGAGGACCTTCCATAGCAAATGGAAGGATCTGGCCTCCTTCAGGAGGCCAGAGATCTTCAGACCAGAACCAAGAGGCTATTGAGTCAAAATTGGTGGGTTCGGTTCCAAGAATAGCACTAATGTTTTAAGGTATATTTCCTACAAACAAGGACATTCTCTGACATACAATACAATATTAAATCAGGACATTAACTCACATATGTTACTATCATCTAATCCCCACACCCATTCCGGTTTTGCTAATTATCCTGATAATGTCTAGGACTCCACGTTGCATTTAGTTGTCACATCTCCTCAGTCCTCTTTAACCTGGAACATTTCCTCCATCTGTCCTTGACTTTCAAGGCCATGGCACCTTTGAGGGTTATATGACAGTTATTTTGTAAGATGTTCCTTCATTTGAGTTTGCTGCATGTTTTCTTGTGATTAGATTCAAATCATACATTTTTGGCAGGAGCTCCACAGAAGCGATGCTGTACTCTCATTGCATTCTGTTTGATGGTAGGTGATTGTAGGGTGCCTAATGTCACCTGATGTGAACCCGGATCACTTGACCGAGCTGCTGTGTGCCAATCTTCCCCATTATAAAGTTGCTCTTTTCCTGTTTGTGGGTATAAGACTCTTTCAGACTAAGAAAGTACACCAATCCTCATCCAACTTCCGCCCATTAGTCCTAACATTCTTTGATGTTTCTTGGATGATTTAACTACTATGATGGTTGCCAAATGGTGATTTTCTAGTTTCATCATTACTTCTAAGGATATTACTTTGCATTCTACTATAAGGAAAAGCTTTCTTTTCTCTACAGGTAAGTATTCGCTTACATGTATTTTTAATGACATACAATACAATATTAAATCAGGACATTAACTCATGTATGTTACTATCATCTAATCCCCACACCATTCCAGTTTGGCTAATTGTCCCGATAACGTCTAGGACTCCACGTTGCATTTAGTTGTCACGTCTCCTCAGTCCTCTTTAACCTGGAACATTTCCTCGATCTGTCCTTGACTTTCAAGGTCATGGCACCTTTGAGGTTCACATGAATCTTGATTCAATAGAAACCCAGATTCATGGATGCTATTGATTCAGTGGGTTAGAACACCCATTACCAAGATTATTCATTTTCATGTCTAAACGATACCAGATTTGATCACTGGGAGCTCCTTTAAACTAGTTCTTGAGTGTTTCCGACATGTTTCCATCAATCTTTGAGCACTTCCTGACTTTCCATAAGACAAAACATTCCAGGCTGTTCTTGTACTTTCCCTGCCACACCCATGGAATCAGCCATTTCTCTAGAGAGTCCTGGCTCCTTTTAGTGGGGAATAGTATTTGAAACTAAGATCCAAGCACCAAGTCTGTTTATTGCTGTTAGGATTTCCCTGCTTCCAAGCCCTCTCGGTGGAGAGGACACATACAAACACACACACACACACACACACACACTCTTAATGTATTGTGACAGAAAGCACATCAGTGGTTGTCTGGGGCTAGGGGTGGGACAGAGAAATTGCAAATGCAAGAGCTACAAGGAAACTTTTGGGGTGATAGAGATATTCATATATCAAAACTTACCAAAATGTACATTTTAAATATATGCAGTTCATTGTATGTAAATTATATGTCAGCGAAGCTGATAAAATTTTTGACATCCCTGGATTTATTACCACACAAAGAAAATAATACTCTATGGCTGTCTAACACTGTGGCTTCTGAAGTATTGTTTAAAGAAAAATATAATAAGAAGAATTTTAAAATCAAGAAATTCTTCTCAGGTTCACTAAATACAAAGTAGGAATGATTTTTAAAACTCTCTAAATAATTTTATTAAATTAAGATATAAAGTTTAGGTTTTGTTTTTGTTTTTGTTTTCGAGTTTTTTTATCAAGTATGTTTAGTCCAGGAGCAGTGGCTAATGCCTGTAACCCTGGATCACTTGACACCAGGAGTTCAAGACCACCCTGGGCAACATAGAAAACCTCATCTCTACCACCCCAAAATTAAAAATTAGCTGGGTGTGATGGCATGCACCTATAGTCCCAACTACTTTGGACGCTGTGGTGGGAGGACAGCTTAAGCCTGGGGATGCAGGGCTGCAGTGAGCTGTGTTTGCACCACTGCACTCTGCCTGAGTGACAGAGCAAGATCCTTTAAAAACATGTTTAATAAAAAGGACTGTGGTCTGAAAACAAATGCTTACTCTAAATATAAGGGAATTCTCCAAAACAATGATAATGAGTAAAATCAATAATAAGTAGAGTCATTTGCATGCATGAAAAACATTTAACAATTTCTTTTGTAAACTTTGTGACAAAAAATTTTAAGGCCAGGTGCAGTGGCTCACCACTGTAATCTTAGCAGATTGGGAGGCTGAGGCAGGAGGATTGCTTGAGCCCAGGAGCAGAATGAAACAAAATAGAAAGCAAAGGGAAAAAAAAGGATGAATGAAACAAAAAGTTGGTTCTCCGAAAAGGTAAATAAAATTGATACGCTTCTTGCTAGATTAACCAGAAATAGAAGAGAAAGAACCCAAATCATCTCAATCAGAAATGAAAAAGGAAATATTACAACTGATGCCACAGAAATACAAAATATCATCCATGAGTACTATGAAAATCTTTATGCACACAAACTAAAAATTGTAGAAGAAATGGATAAATTCCTGGAAATGCACAACCTCCCAAGACTCAATCGGGAAGAAATAGAAATCCTGAACAGACCAATAAGGAGCAGCAACATTACAGCAGTGATTTAAAAAATCTCCTGAAAAAAAAAGCCCTGGACCAGTTAGATTCACAGCTGAATTTTACCAGACTTACAAAGAACTGATATCTATCCTACAGAAATTATTCCATAACATTGAGAAGGAGGGAATCCTCCCTAACTTATTCTATGAAGCCAACATCACCTTGATACCAAAGCCAGGAAAAGATCCAGCAAAAAAATAAAACTACAGATCAATGTCTATTACGAACATAGGTACAAAAATCCTCAAAAAAAAAAAATACTAACAGCCTGAATTCGATAGCACATCGAAAAGATAATTCACCACGATCAAATGGGTTTCATCCCAGGAATCCAAGGATGGTTCAACATGTGCAAATCAATAATTGTGATTCACCACATAAACAGAAGCAAAAACAGAGACCATATAACTATCTCAATAGATGCAGAAAAAGCATTTGATAAAATACAGCATGATTTAATGGTAAAAACCTGCAAAAAAACTAGGCATAAAAGGAACATACCTCAAAATTATAAAAGCCATGTATGGCAAACACACATCCAACACAAGGGAAAAGTTGAAAGTGTTCCCTGTAAGAAATGGAACAAGACAAGGGTGCCCAATGTCACCATTTCTATTCAACATAGTACTGTAAGTCCTAGCCAGAGCAATCAGGCAAGAGAAAGAAATTAAGGGTATCCAAATCAGGAAAGAAGAGGTCAAACTATTGCTTTTCACTGATGAAATTATCTTGAATCTAGAAAATCCCAAGGATTCCACCAAAAGACTCCCAGAATTGTTAATTAAATTCAGCAAAGCCTCAGGTACAAAATCAATGTACACAAATCAGTAGCATTTCTATATACTAATAACAGTCAAGCTGAAAGTCACATCAAAGACTCAAAACCATTCACAATAACTACAAAGAAAATAAAATACTTATGAATATACTTAACCAAGGAGGTGAAAGATCTCTACAAAGAGAACTACCAAATACTGATGAAAGAAATCACCAATACACAAATGGTAAAACATCTCATGCTCAAGAATTGGTAGAATCAATATTATTAAAATGTCCATACTACCCAAAGTGATTTACAGATTCAACACAATCCACATCAAAACACCAACATCCTGTTTCACAGATCTAGAAAAAATAACTCTACACTTCATTTGGAACCAAAAAAGAGCAAGAATAACCAAAGCAATCTTAAGCAAAAAGAGCAAATACGGACTCATCACATTATCAGACTTTAAATTATACTGCAAGGCTATAATAACCAAAACAGCAATGATACTGATATAAAAGTAGAGACACAGACCAATGGAACAGAATAGAGAACCGAGATATAAAACTATCTACCTACAACCAACTGATCTTCAACAAAGCAGACAACAATATACACTGGTAAAAGAAGCCCTATTTAATAAATGGTGCTGGGAAAACAGGATAGCCACATGCAGAAGTAAGAAACAAGACCCCTGTGGCTCACCATACACAAAAATTAATTCAAGATAGAAAACAGTATGGAGATTCCTCAAAGAAATAAATGTGGATTTACCATTCAACCCAGCAATCTCACTAGTAGGTATCTACCCAAAGGAAAATAAGTCATTTTATTAAAAAGACACCTACATTCAAATGTTTATTGCAGCACAATTCACAATTACAAAGATGTGGAATCAACCTAAGCATCCATCAGTTCATGTTGATTTAAAAAGTGTGGTACATATACCATGGAATACTACTCAGCCATAAAAAGGAATGAAATAATGTCATTTGTAGCAACTTGGATGAAACTGGAGAACATTATCCTAAGTGAAGTATCTCAGGAATGGCAAAACAAACACTATGTGTTGTCAATAATAAGTGGAAGTTACACGATAGGCACACACTGGCACAAAGACACGTAAAGGTAATAGCAAATCAAGAAGGTGGGAGAGGGGAGAAGGGATGGAGTAACAACCTACCTATCAATAAAAAAGTTTCTTTTGTAAACTTTTTGACAAAAAACTTTTTAAGGCTGGGTGTGGTGGCTCATGCCTGTAATCCCAGCACTTTGGGAGGCCAAGGTGGGAGGATTGCTTGAGGCCAGGAGTTTGAGACCAGCCTGGGCAACATAGCGAGACCCCATCTCTACAACAAAATTTTAAAAATTAGCTGGGCATGGTGGCATGCACCTGTAGTCCCAGATACTTGGGAGGCTGAGGCAGGAGGATTGCTTGAGCCCAGGAGTTTGTGGCTGCAGTGAGCTATGATGATGCCATTGCACTCCAACTTGGGGCAACAGAACGAGACCCGGTCTACAAAAAACAAACAAGCAAAAAAAAAAAAAACAAAACAAAACACCAAAAACTTAAAAAAAAAAACCAAAACTCATATACCTTTTATTTTCTTTCTTTTCTTTTCTTTTTTTTTTTTTTTTTTTAGTTTCAGAATATTATGGGGGTACAAACATTTTGGTTACATATAATGCCTCTGCCTTGCCCAACCAGAGGGCAATTACCTTTTGACCCAGTAATTCTACATCTAGTAATTTATCCTAAGAAAGAAATCAGAGACACACCAAAAGATACATGGTTAAATATGTTGATTATATTGTTATTTATAATATAAAGAATTGTAATCAACCTAAATTTTTGATAAATTATGAAATAATAATACAATAAAACTCAAAACAGGCTATAATAGAATATTTAATGTCATAGAGAAATGTTTGTTTTATATATGTAAGTAAAAAAACAATGTGGATATAATCCTATTTCTCTAGAGGAGAGAATAAGCAAACATATATGCATATGTTTGTGTATGTTTGTTTTATATATGTGTGTAATTTTTATATATGTAAATATACCACATGTTGACAGTTACTTCTGAATGGTAAAGTTGTGAATATTTTGCGGTGGTTTTCTATGTTTTCCAACTTTTATCCAATTATATGTTATGTAGATATGTATCTGTATAAGCCTATAATACCTTATCTATAATTAAGAAATCCAAAAAATCTTTCAAAATCAAAGGTTTTCATAAAGTTAGTGCCAACTCATTTAGCAACAAAAACCTGGCCTGAACTGTCATGAGCTTTTATATAGTCTATAATCGAGAGTCTTTCCACAACCTGTATCTATCTCACATAGTGTGGACATACCTATATTTCACTACAGAAAGGATGCTGCCCCACAACTCCCGAGGTTATATAATATTCAGTATGTGTGATATTCTAATATTAATGATTTTTCTGAAGTCCAAACCATCTGTATTCTAGGGTTTCAGATAAAGGATTGGGGACAATATTTCATGATTAGGAGAAAAAGAGGAAGGAAGGGAGGGTAAGAGGGAGGAATGTGAGGAATGAAAGAAGGAAACGTTTACTATCCAGATAATAAAAAGGTCCTGGAATGGTACAGAGAGGGCAAAACCATTTGTAATAGGGGGTTAAAATGTAAATCTTGCTGTTGTTTCTGTCAACGTTCTCCAGCCAAAGACTACCAGGAACACACGAGGTGGGTTTATTAATTGTTGAGGGAGAGCATACATGGAGTGTCTCAGAAAGGGGATGTTAGAAAGAATTTATTGTAGGATTTAGGCTTTTAGTATGATTGGGGGGATGTAAGAAAGTGGGGGTTCACTCTAGATTTGTGCTGTCAGAAAGCGGGATGAATCTATGACTGGGCATGTCAATAGGTCTTCTCTGTAGGGCAGGGAGATGAACCGAGACACAGCTGCAGTTGGGAAAGAAGTGGCAGTCATTCCTTTCAGCCATGAGCAGCAGGTGTCGGCATTTGGGGTGAAGCACAGAGACCTTGCTTTTGTCTGTGCTTAGACATAATGACAAAGTGCCTTTGCTTTGTCTCATTTTATCACGGCCTCAGAACATTCTGAGGTTGGTGTTCTGTGCAGCAGTTCACGCCCAGCAGGAGAACAGCACAGTCCACCCGTGGGTGCCAGGTCAGCTTCTGAATGTCAAGGCTACCCCTTTTTTCCTTTCTCTTCTCTGTGTCAACTGAGGTCCAGAGCTACGGGGAAAAATAGCATCAGAAGACCCTCATTCTAACAGGGAGTGACAGCATATCCATGCAGTACTTAAGTACCAATTCAGTGACCCTGAGCCCATCAATCCCTGAAGGATACAGGAGAGGCTTGAAGATGGATGGGCATAGACTGGAGAGCGAGGATTTCTTTAGAGGGGAAACTACCACAGTATCGTGACGCTCACCTTAGCCACAAACCATGAAAACATCCAAAGGTAAGAACCTTTATTAACCAAAGGTGAGAGGCTGGCTCCCTGAGTGCAGAGGAGGGAGAGAAGGCCAGGCTTGGAATGCACCGTGTGTGCGGGTGTGCACCCTGAGTGATGGAAGGGACCTCCAGCCAGGAGTACCGCCTTCAGGGCAAAGGAACCCAACAGGCACTGTGTACCGTGGGACACACCTTTGGGAGCTGGGGCTGGAGGGGAGGGTGTCAAAAGTGGCCAGACACAGGGACACAGGAACCTAGCACAGAGACCTCCAGGAACCCACAGAGATCTGCCTTCCAGAGAGCCAGAACTGGGACAGCTGCCCTCCCACAGGCCACCAAAGCCAGATTGCATCTGTACCCTTTCCTCTTTGCCTCACCTCGTCCAACTTCAGAGAAGCCAAAGCACAATTCGGAGAAGGAAGAGGAGAAAAAAAGGACATGGAATGGTAAAGAATCCACCCATATCCTTCCCTCCTTCCTCACTGTGGGTCTCGGGGAGGGGGAAAGCATTGAATCAGGTCAGAGACTGAGGCTTAAATAATTAAATGAATTTGACTTTAATACCTCCAAACAAGATTTTTTTTTTTTTAATATTTGAGTGGGACCAGGAAAGTTACAGGATCAAGGATATCAGCAAAGAGAAGAAAAAGAAGTTCAGACAAGGCAATGGTTTGAATAAAGTTGCTTTCTGCTTGTGCCCAACACACATTGTTGGTCAATAAGTCATTACATGTACACAGTGACATGCTGGTGCATTTTTTTAAATGAAGAAATTTCATTTTTTAGAGCAATTTTAAGTTTATGGAAAAGATTGAGCAAAAAGCACTAAGAGTTCCCATACACTCCCTGTCCCTGGACTCCCCACAATTTCCCCTATTGTTGACATCTTGCATGAATGTGATACTGATAAGCCAATATTGATACATTATTATTGACTAAAATCCATGGTTTACATTAGGGCTCACTGTTGCTGTTGTACAACTCTATGGGTTTTGACAAATGCATAATGTTAGGTGTCTACCATGACGGTATCATACAGAATAGCTTCACTGCCCAAAAAATCCCCTGCGCTCCACCTGTTTATCTCTCTCCACCTCCCCGCACCCCCTAGAGACCACTGACGTTTATACTTTCCCAAAGTTTTGCTTTTTCCAGAATGTCTGATAGTTGGAATCAGACAGTATGAAGCCTTGTCAGAGCGGCTTCTTTCACTTAGTGGTAAGCATTTAAGTTTCTCCATGTCTTTTCATGGCTTGATAGCTCATTTCTCTTCATCACTGAATAATATTCCATTGTATGATTGTATAACAGTTTGTTTATCCACTCATCTATTGAAGGACACTTTCGTTGCCTCTGATTTTCAGCAATTATGAATAAAGCTGCTGTAAACATTTATGTGCAGGTTTTTATGTGGACATGTTTTCAAGTGCTTCAGGAAAATACCAAGGAAGAAAATTCCTGTGGCATATGATAAGAGTGTGTTTGTTTTTATCAGAAACTTCCCAATTGGCTTCCAAAGTGACTGCGCCATTTTGAATTCCCACAGCAATGCATGAGAGTTCCTAGTGCTCCGCATCCTCGCCAGCATTTGGTGTTGCCAGTATTGGATTTTAGTCATCCTTACAGATGTGCAGTGATATCTCACTGTTGTTTTGCTGATAAATGTTTTAAACTGGCTCTCCGGCAAAGGGAAAGTCCTGATTTGTTCGCTGAGTTTTGTGGTATAAATACCCCACCATGGGAATGTAAATCGGCCATTACGGAAAACAGTGTGGAAGTTCCTCAACAAATTAAAGGTAGAACTACCATATGATTCAGCCATTTCTATATCCAAAGGAAATGAAATTAGTATCTCAGAGAGATATGCACACCCCCACGTTCAAGGCAGCATTATTCACAATAGCCAAGGTATGGAAGCAACTTAAGCATCCACCGACGGATGACTAGATAAAAGAAATGTGGAATATACACTCAATGAAATATTGTCCAGCCTTTAAAAAGAGGGAAAGCCTGTCATCTGTGACTACATGGGTGAACCTGGAAAACATTAAGCTAAATGAAATAAGCCAGGCACAAAAAGACAAACATTGCCTGATTTCACTTACATGTGGAATCTTTAAAAAGTCAGACTCACAGGAACGGATAGTAGAATGGTGTTTACCGAGGGCTGGGGCATGAGGAAAATGAGGAGATGTTAGTCAAAGTGCACAGACTTTCAGTTATACGATGAATAAGTTGTGGAACCAGCATTCTGACAGCACGGTGACTATAGTTAATAATAATGTATACTTGAAATTTACTGAGAGCAGATCTTAAGTACTGTATTCTCATCACAAAGCAAAAAAATTAACTATGGATAGTGATGGATGTGTTAATTCGCTTGATTGTGGTAATCATCTTACAATGTATACTTAAATCATCACATTGTACACCTTAAATATATACAATTTTATTTGTCAATTATACCTCACTAAAGCTGGAAAAAAATAAAGTTTTTTAAAACTCACACAACGGCCAATTTCAAGCATCTGAGGTGACGTCGGCAAGAGCAGAGCTGAAGATGCTCACAGTTGGCTCTGTGAGTGGGCGCCAGCCGGCCTCCGGGCAGAGGGTGGGCTCTCCATAAGGCCTCTGTCACCTTCTTCTTGTCGTGGATTAAAGAACTTCTCTAGGTATTTTTGGACTGGATGGCCACTACTTGATTAAGGTTTGGTGTCCTGGGGCTCAGAGTTGGGAAACCATCTCAGCAGCTTTCTCTACAGAGCCCAAGCTGAGCAAGGTTAATTTTGGTCTTAATGACAAGGATGCTAAGGTGGCAGGTGGGTATCTGGCCATCACTTAGTTGTTAAGTTGTTCCCATCCATGCACAGGTGCTACCACAGATATGCCCAAGCTCTAGAATCTTGCCCCTCAAGCCATCTCAAATGGTACCTGCCCTCAAGACCAAACCACCTATGCCTCCCCCGTCTGCTGTTTGCTTCCTTTTAAAGAGAGCTCTTTGGGGGGAGCCTCCTCATTCCCTTTTCTCCCTCACCTTTCCTCGTTCCTCTCACCGTGGGTAAAGAATTTGGTTGGTGATTATTCGATAGTACAGCTGAGACGGAGAAACACCGGTTTAGAAGGCACAAGAAAATCCCATCCCCCACCCAGCCTCTAACTCTGACCCCTGCCCCATGCCAGTTCTGGGGCCAGCCTCTCGATCTCCATGGCCAGTGGGGTTTCCATGGCTTCTAAGGGGACATGTGACACAGATGTTAGGCTTTCCGAAATAAGGAGACAAGGTACACACACGGGATTATGGGTATCTGGTCACCATCTTCCCAGAACGCTCCTTCTTAGTCATCAATAATTGGAGTTGGTAACGATCATTTGATGATTTAGTGTTCAGCGATTGTTCAATTAAAGCTAAATTTAGCCTTTGTACATGAGATCACGCTTTGAAGTGTGACCAAATGAAACCGGGCTCCACGAGAACGAAGCAGGAGCAGCGATGGAGTCAAAGCAGGGGGTTGGGGCAGGACTCCCGGGCCCTGGGCCAGGTCCTGTCACCTGAATCCCAGTCCAGTGGCAGAGAGGGGAACGGTAGCACAATCAGCAGTCAGGATTAGGAGGGTGATCATCCCGGATAAGTGAAGCAATTTGTCTACAAGGAAGACAGCTCCCCTGGTCGTGCAGGCCCAGCCAGTGCCCGGCACTCTGCTGGCGTCTCTGGCCCATCCTAAGCACCCTGCACTGAGCCCAGCTCTGACCTTGGGCAGATCGTGCAACACCCATGGGATGAATTTCCTCATCTGTTACCTGAGACCACAAGTCCTTTGTGATGGACAGGTGGCCTGGCTCAGAGGGCACAGCCACGGCCTGGAAGCAACAGGGAATTTAAAACCAATTTTGTCACCATTGGTGCCATGTGACCTTGACTGAGTGAAGCACTTCACTTGAACCTATGTTTTCTCTCCCTACTAAATAGGGGTGGTGCTGCTGCTGCTGCTGATGGCCTAGGCTGGGATGTTAGGAGACGTCCCTTGTAACTTCCTAGTCCATGAAAGACCCGTTAAACCTGATCTGAGTCCCAATTCTGTGACCTGGGAGAGTCCAGAGTCCCACGATTTCTGTGAATGCCGGCGCCTCCCTTCTCTCGGCTCGCACCTCCGGGTAGCTCGTTGGTGCGCGCTATCTCCCTCTGTCTGCTCCACATCAATCCAGATGCCACCCGGCCTCTGATTGCCACAAAAACGTCACTTACGTGCAAGCACCTTGGGAAGTCAGAGAAACTACCACAGCGGAGGTGGCCCTGGGCTGGGGTCACGTCATGGGCCTCACGGCCTTTCACCACCTGGCTTGCTCCCCTCCCACGGTCTTTGTGGTAAACGCACAAACCCACGTTTGTGCAGCGCTCCGTGCCCAAGCCTGGGTCCCCCTAAAATCTCAGCTTCGTCCCAAAGCATAGATCAAAGTATTTCCCCAACAAATCGGCTTCTTCCTTCGGAGGGAAGTGCTGGTACACAGTTTTCTCCATTTTGTCACAATTAGAATAACTCACACAAATGCGCTTGTGTATAGAGCGCTTTACAGACCGTGTCATGAGATCCTCACAGCAACCCCAAGAAGCGCGGCTTCACAGACGGGGAAACAGGTTCAGAGATGTTAAGTGACAACATCGCACACCTGGGAAAGGGTGGGGCCTTTTCTTCTACCACCTGCCCCCCAAGACTGGTCCCCAGGGACATCTCTCTGCTCTCAGGGACACATTGGGTAGCAGCCCCCTCCCTGCCATGAGGGTAGAAAATTTTGCTTCTGTACCGGCCCTTCCCATCCACTGGGATGCTTCAGCCAGGGGAAGGCAAGTCCTGTTCTCCGACCACCAAGGAAGAAGCGAGTGCCTTCCAAAGGTCTTTCTCGAGAGCAGCAGGACACAGGCTACTTAACTGGGATTTGGGCTGGAGAGAGAGATACCCCCTGGCTTCTCTCCCTCCTGTATTTGCTCTTCCTTGTCCCGGTCAACCGTCCCCACTCCCTCCCCGTCTGCCCCAGTGGTTCCCGGCCAGGATACCTATGCGCTGGCTGGCGCGTGTGACAGAGAAAGGAAGGCGGGTGGCAGAGAGAGGCATAAAGAGTCAAGTCCTGCGAGGATAGGGCGACAGATGCAGGGAAAGTTCATGCCAGGATGGAAACAGAGAACCGGTAAGTACCTATTGCATGTAAAACCATTTTAGGGATTTCCCAACTAATTCTCAGGCAACAATGACAACAAGGAGAGAAATCGGAGTTTGCCTTAGCAACAGTTACCCGAAAACTCTGCTGGGCTGCCACTCTTGAACAAGGTTTGGGTGGGCAGCTCGTAAGAAGCCGTGCCGTGCTCCCGAGCCAGCCCCGCCCGCTGACAGTGGAGGGAGGTGCAGTGGACGCGCGGGGGGGTCGGAGCAAACCGGCCTCACAGTACAGATCGGCTGTGGATCCCATGCAGTAGGAGGACCGGCAAAAAGCTGCCATTGCCCGTGCTACCTAAACAGGGCAAGCGCGAGGGCTGACGGCGGAGGCTGCAAGACCCTGCAAAAATGGGAAATTTACGCGTAGATGTGGGGCGAGTGGAGGTGCAATCCCGGTAGCACCGCGCGTTGATGCCGCGCTCCAGGATGCAGCCGGCGCTTTCACAGCATCATTTTATTTGGAGCAGTGACTGGCGCAGACTTGAGCTAAACCCCCAGTCTGAACGCCCGCGCCCCGCACGCTCCCCGGTGGGTTTACGAACTCGCTCCTCTGCCCTCGCCCCAGGGGCCGGTCCGTGCAGGGGCATGCTGGTGAGATGCTCATTCGCTCATTCCCTCGCAGGATGGTTCCGAGCATCTACCACGTGCCAGATGCTGTTCTAACCACAGTGACAAATTACGCCGAAAGCTTTCTCTTTGTGAAACTTTGTGTCTCGTGGGGAGATGGATGATTGAGATACGAGGTAAGTTTACTGAATTGTGCGTTACAAGGTGATGAAAACCATGAAGGCGCACTCAGTAAGCACCAGCCGGTACTGCTCCCGTGTCGCGGCCACCCTGCGGGGCAGACGGGCTTACAGCGGCATCCTACTGGTGTGCTGTGTGAGGCTCAGAGACGTTCCCAACCTGCCCAGGGCCACACAGGTGGCAAGGGCCAAGCCAGGACTCAGAATCCCTCTCCTGCTCTCCATGTGGTGGGAGAGGAAGCCAGCCGTCCTCAGGGAGTGGCGAGGCATGCAGGGGACTCACCCACAGAGAAGCTCCTGTCACCACAGCCCTGCCCCCTCCCTCCCCGCCCAGGGAGCTGCCAGAACTTGCCAAGCAGGACACTCCAGGGCAGCTGCCGGCAGGGCCTGGCCTAGGCAGGAATGCACCTGTGAGGAGGCTGCTCCTAAAGGAGTCTCCTAGAGCTGTCCCGTCCCACGATAGCGGCACGGGTTCCCACAGTGCACAGGCTGTCAGGGAGCCCGCGGGGCGGGGCTCAGGGGACACCAGCCTGTTTTGTTGACTTTCCACTCAGTCGACTCCTCCAGGCCTGTGGTGAGGAGACCGCGAACAGAAGGCAGCAAAGAGGCGGCATGGCCGGCAGCCCACTGAGGGCAGCCTCCGCGGCCCGGGCAGCGCCCTATGTGACGCCCAGCTCCGGGAGCCGGTGGGCAGGGCTCCGACGGCCAGGCCCGGCTCAGCAGCCTGTCTGCAAGCAGGACAGAGACAGAGTCCTGCACACGCAGAAGGCCCGTCTGGGCTGGGGCTCCAGCAGGCATAGAAGAGGGAGGTTTGGGGAGCCAGGCCACAGCCACGGGGGCTCAGCCTCCTGCCCAGACACTGCAGCCTGTGTCCCTGCAGCGTGGCCGTCCGGCTGTCTCACCCCGCCGGTGGAGTCAGCCTGAGCACACTGGGCATAAGCACTGGGTCACCCTCGATTCCAGCCTGCCAGGGCCTGCCACTCGGCTCCCGCTGGTGCTTCTGGTGACAGGATCTCTGTGCCTTTCTCCATGCCTCAAAGTCCTGCCACTGCCTCTGGGGAATCCTGATTTCTTACGGACGTCTTTTCTTGCTCTTTCCAGATTCCTCTCCCATTCTTTCTGAAAAAATGTATAAGCACCTGTACCAGGTGTCAACTTTGTCACTGTGACATCTTGACAAGCTTCCAGATGCTGCCTGCCTACTTTCCTAGGTCTTGCAGTAACACTGCCCCTGAAGTACCCCCTGAATCCCAGATTGAGTCGCCGGAGTGTGACTGCCTAGAGGTCTACCCACCTGACAGCAGGCTCTATCTTACCAGATAGGCGTTCCTCCCGGGGCCCTCAGGCCCTGCGTCCTGTCCTCACACTATTTCCCCACCCCAGGGAGCAGAGCCAGTCCCTGGTCCCAGCCTGCACCAGACCCCTGCACCTAACCGGCCCCTGCCAGACCACGTTAAGACATGTCAAGGTCTGGGTTTCCCAGCTCTTGGAGAGCAGTATCGAGATGGAGTTACATATTCTGTTTTGTAAATATCTCTTTTAGGATTTTATGACAGAAATCCGAACACTAACATGTGTGCAAAGAAACAATTAATAGCTCCCCCCAATCCTCCTCCCTAATCTCACTCCCCAAAAGTATCCACTGTTAGTGGGTGTGCATCCGTCCCCTCTTTTTACACACACATTCCACACAGAATTCTTTTACCGAAATGGAAACATATTATACAAATTGCTCTGCACTTTACTTTTTTTAATGTAGCAAGGACATTTTTACTGTTCAGGAAATTTAAAGCTAACTCTGTTTTAATGGCTACTATCGCATTCATTGCATCTATATCCCATAATATGCTTAATCATCCCATTACTGGTATACAATTTAAGTTGTTTCCAGTTATTCACTACTACAAATAACACTGCAATAAACATCCTTGTGCATACATCTTTTTGAACTTCTGTTTTTCCATAGGTTAGTTTCCTGGAATTCTTGTTAGCCCATTTTAAATTTGCATTGTTTTGATTGAAAGTGAGGTTGAGTATATTTTTATCTCTTGGTGGGCTCTATTTCTTCTGTGAGTTTCTTGCCTACATATCCTGCTGCCTGTAGTAGAACTGAATTCTCCAGGCTTGCGGTTCTATAGTCCCTTGACCTCAGCTACCACTAACCCTACCTTCCATTGGGTCAGCCCAGAGCAGAATCTGCATCTCTTTTGCCTGGTTTTGCTCTAACAGGGCCATGGTGAAAGCAAACCTCTCTCATAAAACTCCCAACTAGAGGCTGAAGTACCCACCATCCTCCTGCCTACCCTATGGGTCCCCTTGTGAGTCCTCCAGGGTTTAGGAGAAGGGGACTCCACTGTCATCCAGCTGATGGTGGCAGTGGCAGGCTCTGCAAGGCTCAAGGAGATACCTCATCACATGAGGATGAGTGTCCCAGGTGGAAAATGAAGGTCTGTGGAGGAACACGATGAGAAATTGCAGAGATATCGGAAATGAGAGCAATGAAGAGGTTTTGTCGTGGGACACTTTTTAAGCCCTAGGTGATAAGGTCTTGTCCCAACTTTTCCTCCCCTACCTGCCACCAGGTGGCAAAAGGTGAGGAGTGAGCTAAATAGCATCACCTGTCCCAATTCTCTGATGATGTGTTGCTTTGTGATACTCCTGGGACTCTCTAGGCAATGGTATGCTTGACCTGGGGTGGAAAGGAGTGGCGGGCTCTGGGACGAGAGGGCAGTCCCCCCTCTTGTGCCGCATGCAAGCCTCAGCCCTCCACAGAGGTGACCACAGGCCTGAGATAACTCCTGTCGCTTGAGAGCTGTAGGCCTGTTCCACGTCCTCCTCCTGCTGCCCAGCAGAAGCTAGTAGAGGACAAGTTCCTGCGAGACAGAGGACGCTTGCTGTGCAGGTTATATTGTTATTGCAAAGTGTGAAAACAGAGAACAGGAAACACCCGTGGTCCTGCCATGCTAACCGAATCTGCGGCATTCGGAAAACTTCCCTCCAGCCCCGTGCAGTCTCCTTTCCTCAGAACCTGTCCAGAGGCCATGAGATCGGCTCTGTGTGGAATCACCAACATTCCTCGGACCGTGGCTGGGGCAGATGCTTGGATAGTGACCTTGGCGTTGTCCTGGGTCAGGGTGGGCAGATTTAGGATTGTGTGTCCTCACAGCCGACTCCCCATCTCTTAAGAGTAAACTTGTGAACTTCCCTTATCAGAAAGTCCCTCTGGATCTAGAAAGTACCTAAGGAAGAAGAGGAATTAACATATCTTGATGTTTAAGTGTGCCGCCCTAAGAACAACGTTCTGCGTTAGGTATTATCACCATCCTCACTGACAAATAAGTAATATTGAACTTCTAAGACATTCAGAAACTTGCAGAGGTCACATGGCTGGTCAGCGGGAAAGCGTGGGCTGGAGAACAGGTCTATGTCCGCATCCAGCATGCTTCTATCCCACACAATCTATTGACCATCTTCCAGAACAGCAATTAATCAGCAAAACTCATTTGCTTTACTTTCTCCACTTCGCGGTTCCAATAAACAAGCATCCCAAGTGGGCAATGGGAGGAATCGAGGCAGGATGGGAAGTCGGCCCCACGCTGGAGAACCGGCGGCACAGGAGGATCTCACCAGTGGACGTGTGGAGTGCCACCCACTGCTGGGATGGAGGACGGCAGGGAGAAACATCCTCCCCTCATTCCAGCACCCTCGTCTGGGTGGCCTTTGCAGCCAGCAGCCCCCGAGAGAGCTGAGGGAGGCAGGAAAAGAGTAACCCGATCGAACTCAGAGACGAGTTCAAAACAAGCAATGCTGACGTGAGGAGAAATTACATGCTTCAGTTAGAAGAAAATGAGCACCTCAGTGCCACCGCTACATCAGAAGTCCCTCACTGTCAGGGCTTCCAGCTGCTGGCCTGCAGCTTCACAAAGTGGCCGGAGTGGTGTGCTGGTAAAGGCCTAACAACCAGCTCCCCAGGAAACATAAAAGCCCTGAGTCAGGGCAGCACTTCCTTCGTGTCTGTGGTCTAAATACCACCCCATGGCAGCTTTGGAAACCCTGCAGAGAGAGAGGGAAGGGGACGGGGCCACAGAGAGGAGGAACTAACAACCTCACGTGCCCCTTTGGGGGCCTGTCCTGTCACTGCTTGTGCAAAGTCATACACACCCACGGGTGACCAGGCATTTCAGTAACAGAAGCAAGGAGGAAGCGGGCAAAGGCTGCTAGCTGAGACTCCTCTCTGTGCTCTGAAAGCCCTTTGTAAAGACAGTGACTCTATTTCTTCTATTGTATTTTCTCACCCCCAGGCCAAAATCTGAGCTGGGATGAGCTCGAAGAGTTGAGCTGATGGAGACCTGGAACGCTGATTGCTGGCTTCGCTGCCAAACCACCCTTCACATGGGCTGCCCGTTTTTCTCTGCCAGTCTCAGCATAGGAACCTTTCTTAGTATAGACTTCGTATAAAAATCTAATCCTGCCACCCTCCTGCTTAAAGTTTTTCCACCCTTTCTCATCCCTTAACTCACCTAATGTCTGTCTTTCCCACTAAACCCTGAACTCCTTGGGGCCTGGGCTTTGTCCGTCTTGCTCATCGTTGTACCCTACTGCCTAGGATGGTGTTTGGCACACGTACACACTCAGTAAACGCTTGTCAGATGAATCCCAAACTGCTTTTTAATAATGCTTTCATCACATATTTTTAAGGACCACAGCATGGTAAACACTGACCCAGGCCCTAGAGATTCAGGGATCCGCAGGCTCTGGCGATGCTGCAGAAGGTCGCCCACTTCTCCCTGCAAACATGCCGCACAAACACAGCCGCGGAGCGGATGCTCCCGCCACTCTCATGGAGCAGCAACCAGGTGACAAGGGGAAGCAAGACGAAAACTGTGGATTCCAGCTATAAATTATACAAATACGTGGCATTAAAAAATTATTTTAAGACATCAAATATTAAGTCATTCGTACGCTCTGCAATTACTTTATCTGTCATCAGCACACTCAAGCTGTTGGAAGCGGTGACAGATGGGAAGGAGTCCATGCCAGCTCCTCCTGCAGGTGTGCGTCTGGGCTGGAGGGGAGGTTCTGTACATGCAGCAGGGGCGGGAAGGGGAAGGGTGACTGGGGTTATGAAACCGGAGCTAATGTGAGAGGCTTGGCAAAAAATAAAAATTACCGATTTGCATCCTGGAGAGCTGCGGGGCATTGCACTCCCTGGGAACTCAGAGTGATCGCTGCCTGGGCAGCACAAGGGAGGTGAAACAGCAGCTTGCCCACATCACAGAAGGGAGGAATCAGGGCCCAGCAGGCCTGCGGCAGAACTAGTGACTGGACCCAGGAGTCTGGCTTCTGCTGCTTTCTTTTGAGCCCTGACCAATGGCAACAACCTGGAAAAAGTCAGGGAGTCAGGCAGGTGGGAGAAGGGGAAACAGACACGCTAAAGGCAAGGGCTCCCCAGAGGCCAACAGGTGAGGGATCGTGGACGATCTTGGCAGGACCATGCACAAAATGTCTAACCTGGGCTAAAGAATTTTCTGGAAAATAAAGAATACAGGATGTGAGATCCACTCTGGAAGAAACTGAATTGTACCTTCAAACGCAGCCTGATGCAGAACTTCCCTGGTCTAACTTCCTCCTGCCAGGTGGTGTAGCACCCTTACCCACTTGCGCCTACCTCCTTCTCCGAACTCCCAGAACCCGAGGTTATGCTTCAGACATGGCATCCTCGGCTGCCTTCTGACAAGTGAGACTCGCTGCCACCCACTCTAGGAGTGCGGAGCCCCCCTCTGCAGGCTCCTGAGGGATCCTACACTCCGACAGTGTGCACTTGGTCCAATCACGGAGAGTTCAGTGTGGGTCGTCCCACATTGGGGTGCTCTCACTCGGTGACGGGGCAGGGGCCTCCTTTCAGAGCCAATTGCCAAAAGTCCAAAGTGCCAAAACCCAATTGACTGTTAGCAAATTGACTTTTGGGGAACTGGCGTAGAGCCACACAGCAGGGGCCTGGGCGGGTTAATGATTCTCAAGGCAGGAGGAGGATGTGGTCCCTATGGAGTGCAGCGCGTGTAGACTGAACAAGCACAGCTGAACCCCGGTGCTTTCATTTGGTTTAATAAAAATTTGATTTATTTTGAAATTTCAATAGTGGAGAAAGGAAAACGATTTTTATGTTTCTCAAAAGAAGGCATGGGTTTTTTTAAAATTGAGAAACCTTGTTCTTGGATAATATACATCTTCGTTGGAACAAGGATGGATTGAGATTCCTGTTTTACTCATGTCTTCATTTGTTCATTTCTTTAAAGAAGTGTTCCCTCATTTCCTACTGTGGGCAAAGCTCTTTGCAAGGCCTTGGCTTATAAAGACCAATAAGGCCCAGTCCCCGGCCTCAAGAGGGGCACAGCCCAGCAGAGGGACCGGGCATGACAGCAAATAATAAAGTCACCGTCCAGGGCTGGCTCTGGTATGCAAGACACCAGGGGAAGAGGGCGGAGGGATTAGCTGGGCCTAGCATGAGTCAGGAAGGCATCACAAGGGCAGGAATGTTCAAGTAAGTTCACGAGGAGCTCAAGAAAGGGATGAGTCTGGAACCTGATAGTCCAGGAAGCGAACAAAATGTGCAAAAGTGTGGAGACTGAAGCACCATCACGTATCCCAACAACTCCCCAATGGCTCTGTCGCGGTGCAGCAATAGGAGAGTGGCAGAGCTGACCCAAGGGTGGGGAGTTGCGGGGACAAGATAATGGAGCTACAAGTGTGTGATGTGGGTGACAGGCACCCACTGGAGAACTTTAGGCAGGCAAGTGACGCAATCGGATTGAAATCTGGAAAAATCACCCTGGAGCTCGGGCCAGGCTGGAGAGGAAGCAAGCTGCAGGTATCGGGAGGGAGGGGACACACAGGAGGCGACTGCAATAATGCAGGTGGGGGAGGGGTGCACGTTGGAATCGCTCCCGCGCTGGGGATCCAACACATCCAACACCAACGACTGCAACAAGCTTGAGCTTCGTGGGATCTCCAGGAGGAGTTGAGAATAAACTTGGAATAAAAATGCAGAAACTCCAGGGAAAAAATGCAGCTATTACAAGAGAGAATGATTTGGAAGGATAAAGAGCAGCTTTCAGAAAGCACTCAAGGGAAAAACACGCCAAGAAAAAGCCGAGCAGAAACATCCTGTGCATTCCATGAAAAACTCTGAGCTGTATTCCAGAAGAACATTTTAGCATCCTCTGAGTATCTGAGTTTTAGGGGCCTCTGGTACAGGGGCCTCCAGTCTGCAGGTCCTGACACCTTGCCTTGGAAGCCGCTCTCCTGTGGGGCTCCCAGGCCCGTGGGGCTCCTTCGCTGGCTGGCTCTGTGCGCTGTCCGTGCAGGTCGGCAACAGAGCTGACCTCCCTGACTCAGTGGCTCTGACAAGGTCTCTACCCCAGGAGGTCAGGTTCCCTGGCAAGCACCAGCTCCCTCACCACGCCTGATGTCGAGAGAGAATGATGCACCCTCCTGAATGGACTGGGCTGAACTGGGAGACCAAGCCCTTGTCAGTCAAATGCCAACAGGGCAGTTCTGAACCTGCTGGGCTGTGTGAGTCATCCCCTTTATAAAACAAAATATCCCAATAATTAATACAGAACAAATTAATTAAAAGAAATGGGACCATTGCAGTACCCATTTGGAACTGGGTGATAATTATTAGCAAACCCAGAAAGAAGGTTAGTAGCTGGGCCCTGAGACCCCATGCTCTAAAGGCCAGGAGGAAACCCAGCAGAGTGGAGCCCATCCAGAGGACTGGGTGATGGAAACAGGCAAGATGACAGCCCACGCCCAGCCCCTGTCTGATCATTTTGCCTGCTTGAGAAATGTCTCCCATCTTTGTCCCTCAGCCACTTACAATTCCAGCCCCCAGAGAGATAACCAGGAGAACTTCTCCCTACATTTTTGATGGGGAAAGCAAAAACCAGGGGACGTCGGTCCCATATTCGCCAGCGTTGCTTCAGCCGGTGCCTTCCCCACCCTTTCTAGTAGTGCTTCCCAGCCCTGGGGGGAGTACCCTAGTTCTCAGACACAGATCCACATCTGTCTGGACCAAACCCAAATGGCGTCTGACTTTAAAGATGATTGGAAACAGGGACTACATCTACCATCTACTTAGATATTCTTTCTCTTTTACCAAATCACTTACCTTCTCAAGTAGTACCTAAATGACTGTACGTTTTCGTTGGCTCTGCTATCTGTCTACCCAGGTCGTGTGCAGAGCGGACCTCCCTACCGCAGCAGGTCCTCCCCGGGAGTCAGGTTTCCTGACAAGCACTGGCCCCCTTGGCTCACCCGGCCTCAGAGAGAATGCTGCATCCTCCCAAATGGATCGGGCTGAATTCGGTGTCTAAGCCCTCCAAAAGAATCAAAATGTTGCATTTATCATTTATCTGTCACCTCCCACTATAGGGAAAGCTCCACAGGGAAAGGATCTTTGTTTTATTGACAGATGTATTCCACAACCTACAGCAGTGCATGGCATGTAGTAGACACTCAATAAATATTTCAATGAATAAGATCATGGCAATCATTTCTCAGGAGTCTACAAGTTCTGTAGCATTCTAAGGGGGAGACAGCACCCACCGGCAACGGCACTTCTGTTTCCCATCTGCATCGCTGCCCCGCTACTGCGGCGGGACCGTTGGAAGGAGAGGAGGGGACATAGTGCCAGCAGCAGCACCACAGCGACCTGTGCACAGTCCGAGTCTGCGACACTGGCTGGTGTCCCTGTGAACGTGCCAAAGCCTGTGAGGAGATAAGAATAGACAGTCGGTCAGATCCGAGTTTACAACTGTACCAATCTCCGGGCAGCTCTGGAGTTACAGGACATGAACTCACACCTCCCCCGAGAGTCCTAAGACCGCGTCTCCAGCAAACTCAAGATTGCGTAGCCAAGGCCCTGGGTGCCCTGAGCATAGACAGGCTAATCTTGCACTCCGGGAGTGCAGTGAGCAGTGTGCTCGGCGCCAGACAGAAGCCCCGTGTCGGAGTACCAGTCACAGCGCCCCTCCTGGTCTCCGATCCTTTGACTGCCTCTGGTCCACTTCCGAGGCCAGAGGCAGCGAAGCCAGTTCTCCCACGGGGAGAGGAACACTCTCTTCTCCTCCCACTGCAGGGCTCCGAGTGGCAAACTTGCTCTGCCACTATTTCTGGTAGAAACAGCTGGGCTGCAAAACAACAGCTACTACTACAACAACAAACTGACAGGTCACAGAATAAGAAAGGTTTTTTTGTTTTGTTTTGGTTTTTTTTGAGACAATGTCTCACTCTGTCACACAGGCTAGAGTGCAGTGGTGTCATTGTAGCTCACGGCAACGTCCAACTCCTGGGCTCAAGTGATCCTCCTGCCTCAGCCTCCCAGGTAGTTGGGACTACAGGCACGTGGCACCACGCCCGGCTGATTTTTGTATTTTTTTGTAGAGATGGGATCTCGCTCTTGCTCAGGCTGGTCTCAAACTTCTGGCCTAAAGTAATCCTCCTGCTTCAGCCTCCCAAAGTGCCGGGATTACAGGCATGAGCCATGATGCCCTGCCAAGAAAGTATTTCTTAAATGGAGTTGAGAAACTTTTGCCACCGTTCTCTGGTAATAGACACCGTCGCATTAATCCAGGTCTCTGTTCTGGCCAACTGGAATTTCATGTCTTTCTCCAGTGAGGCTGAAAGTGCCAGAGTATTTTAGGTGTGAGGCCCCTGAGGTGGGGTGCGAGGTCTCTGCAGTCACCTGTCCACACAGGGGCGGCAGTTGGATCTGGTGGGGGGAGAATGTTCCAGGGGAAGCAAGTGTCTTTCCACGTTACCTGTGTAGTGTTCGAGGGGAACGCAGCATTATTCATTTTGCTCCTTGGTTGATGAAGTCACGCTTTCGAAAACCCAGTCTCACAGCTCCTTCCGATCATCTCCATAACATTTCGGTCCACATCATCCCTCGCCTTTAAGATTACAGCCACTCCCACCTGGTGTCGCTGCCTGCGGTCTTGCTCCCTTCCAATCCATTCGCCACTGCAGGTGGAAAGAGCTCCCCCAAATCCCTTCCCTAAAACCTTCCAGTGTTTTCCATGGACACTGAGCTTTCAGGATTTCAGTCTCCTTGACATGATCTGGTCCCTCCCGACCACTCCAGCCTCATTTCTTACCGACTTCTGTGACCCTCGCCCAACAAAAGCACTCACACCGCCACCCCTGCAGGTCCCCCAGCACAGCGACACCCACGGCTGGCCTCTTCCTCCTTCCTTCTCCACTTACTAATGCTCGCTTATCCTAGTCTGCTGCCCTCGGGAGAGAATCTCCGATCCCCAGACCATACGTCCTCATCTGCCCGAACGTCGCCCAGTTTACCCCTTGTGACACTTTGTGGCGACAGGCTTGGTGATGGCTGGCTTCCCGAGTGACTGGGGGCCTGCCTGGTCTGTCTCATTTGCCCCCAATGCCCAGCACATTCCTGGATCCATCAAATGTTGCTGGAAAAAAAAAAAAAAAGCTCAATTTTCAGAGTAGCTATGACTCTGTGCCTTACCACCCCCTGCCCCAAACTCTTCTGCAGTGTAGCCTTAGCACTATTGGCTAAGTGAACCTAGAATTCAGGTTCATCTCATGCCTCCTTTTATACCTGTTTTACTCTTTCCCTTACAAAATCTGTCTGCTGTGGCCACTTTTCCTTATCTTCACACTAGCTTAGCCTCAGATTCTTCTGCTAGACAGCAAATTCTGTTCCACCCAGGAATTCAGCTTCCCAGAAGCACTGGAAATGCTGAAGAATTGGCCACTGTACTTTTCAAAGCTGTAGGGAGGCCTTGCGCGACCCCTAGAGGCGACGAATACTTTTGCGAAATCACCTGGGCCTCTTGCTGGAGCCTGCCAGCCACCACCAGACTCCGCAGAATTAGTCGCCAGTCCGAAAGAATTTTTAGGAGCGCTCTAGCCCAGTGGCCTGCATTGACAGACGAAAAGCCGAGATGCTGAGATGTGAACCGACTTGACAATGGTTGCGCAGAGCAACACTCTGGGTTTACTGGGAAACATGGGCAGCCTCTCGAATGGAAATCCCATGAGCATTCCATAAAATGCCAACATCTCCCTTCTGGTGCTGGGTGGCCCCGCTCTCTGACAGGAGGCCCACGGGGAGAACAGGCGAGGGCTCTCCGACTTGTGTAGGATCTTGAGGAGGAGAGATGTGGCAGTGTCTGTCTGCTGCTGCTCTTTGTCCCCTGGGGCTCCTCCAAATCCACCCGCTGTAAACTCCAAGACCTGCATCTGCTTCCTTTCTTCTCTAACAGGGCGAAGGCCTGTGATTGCTGTCAACGAGTATTTGTTTCATGGCCAAGGAAACAGAAGCCTAAGGTGGCCTCTGTTTTGTGGGAACCTTCATGAACTCTATTCCCGAATCTCTTTTTCAGAATTATGCAAGAAAGAGTGTTACAAAACCTCATTTTTATGAGACATCAATCTCCTATATAATAAAACACCCAGAACAATCTGCTTAAATTTAGTAATCGTATGAAATGAGAAGTGGTTACTTGCAGATGTTTTAGTGGCACCTACATAATAAAATGGGTGATATTTTCAGATATTTTTCTGAAGTCAGATGCAGCTCCGTCCCTCTTCTGCTGAGTCTGAAATGAAATTAACCTTTCACCGTTGATACCCTGGGGAAATACTAGGGCTTCAGAAAGGTGAAAGGGGGCTGTGGATTTATTACATATTAATATCTAGCAAAATAGGAATCATACAATGGAAAGAACAAATGTGTTTATTCATGGGCAAGAGACTTTCCCACATGCCAAATTTATCAGACTGTTTTTTTCTAAAACAATACAACTGTTGAATGTTTATGGATTTTGAACACTCAGTAATCTATATCAGTGTTTCTCAAAGTGTGATCTGCAGACCACTAAGGGACCTCCCAAACTCTTTTGAGAATCTTTAAGGTGAAAACTGTTTTCAAAATAATACTTAGACTTATTTGTGCTTTTCACTGTGTTCATATTTACGCTGATAAGGCCAAAGCAATGATGGGTTAAACTGCTGGCGTCATAACACGAATCAAGGCAGTAGCACCAAACTTTACTGGTAGTCATTGCATTCTTCTTGCCATGCACTCACAGTAAAAAAAAAAAAAGGAATTAATTTTTAAAATGTCAGTTTCACATAAGAATGTCCTTGACAAAACAGTAAAATTGTTAATTTTATTAAATCTCAGTCCCTGAGTACATACCTTTTTTCATAAATGATACACACTACATATAAAGCATTTTTATGCATACTGAAATATAACAACTGCCTAGGGGATAAATGATCATGTAATTATTTGAATTGCAAGCTAAACAAGCCACTTTTTTCATGGAACACTATTATTACTTGAGGGAGTTATGAGCAAACTATACTTACTTAGACGTGTATATTTAGAGACATTTTCACAAAAATAAAATGAACCTGTCACTTTAATAAAAATAATTGCCAATATTTGTTGCCAATGATACAATTTGATCTTTCAAGCAAAAATTACAATCTTAAAAAACTTGTTTCCACCACTGTAAACTTAACAACTTCCCAATTCTTGAAGACTTTTCCAGTGAGATCAGTGACTTTATCAACAAATGTGATTATTTTTATATTGTATAATAAAATTTGTCAACATTTTGCAGATCTTCATAACTTAGTGGGTCATTATTTTCCAAATGACTAATGCGTAATGTTACAGAATCATACGTGTAAAAGATCCATTCAAGTGGGTGATTGTCCAGTGGTTTTTAATGTAACCATGTATGAAGTTCATTGATATGGTTTCAGATTCAATATTGCACCTAACCTTTAAGAAACTAATACTTGTTGATTTTTCATGTAGACAAATATTCACAATTATCTACTAAATACTCTTCCCTTTTACAACTATGTATCTGCATGAAGCCAGATTTTCTCCATGGATTTCAAACAAAACAATACATCACATTTTATTCAGAAGCAAATGCAAGAATTCAACTGTCTTCCTTTAAGCCAAATTTTAGAAAGAGTTACAAAAATGTAAAACAATGCCACTCTTCTCACTAAAATTTCTTTGCTTTGGAAAATACATTTTCTATAAAAATCATGTTACTTATGTTAACATATAATGGATTTATCAGTGTTATTTGTAATTAATTAGTAACTTTTTAATTTCTCCATTTTAACTTTTAATATATAAACAAAAATACACTTTTTCTCTCTCTGGTGCTTATCTCCACAGTCGCCGTAACATAAATCAAGCTATATCACTCCCCTGCTTAAAAATTCTCCAGTCGATTCCCGCTGCAATTAGAATAAAAACCCTTTTCTGTAGCCAACAGGCACTAACCAAGGCCGTGGTCCCCCGACCCAGCCCCACGCCATCCTGTGTTCCCACCCGACTCCAGGACAGCCCGTGCTGTCCGTGCTGGAGCACGCCAGCTCGCTGTCACGTTGGGTCCTTGCATTTGCTACACATC
Source organism: Indri indri (assembly GCA_004363605.1). NCBI lineage: Eukaryota > Metazoa > Chordata > Mammalia > Primates > Indriidae > Indri > Indri indri. The sequence continues at coordinate 29,087 of RJWJ010002866.1, read as the reverse complement.
CCCAGCACGTAGAACGATTCCAGGCAAGTAATAAGATCTCCACAAATACTTTCAAATGAATAAGTCTTTTGAAGCCATGAAAAAAGAGGGAGAATAAGAATTAGTGAAAGGAGTCCAGACAGACACTGTGGTCCAAAATCAAAAGTTAGTTGACAACAGTGACAGAAATGCTTCGTAAATGGCTCTGCCTTCTATAAACGTCTTAACAGGGGAACTCGGGAGAAATGTCCTTACCGTGACACACGAGCGTACCATTTCCCTTTCTCACGCCTTCCATTTCTCATATGTGCGTTTAACGCATAAACACACAAACACACAACCGCATGTGAAAACATTTTTCTTTTTAAAACCTTCCCCCTTCCTTTCTTAAAATGCTGTCACCCGTTCTTTCTGCTCCTTCCAGATTTATGAGTCTAAAAAAATTTTTTTAATTCCTTGGGTGTTCCAGTTCATGCCAGAATGAACTCTCCCAGTCTCAGGCAATGTTTTCTCTTCTCTTCTGTCAGCATTCCAGTGAAGCAACAGTGTGTCCGCAAAAAGATGTCTTTCCTCCAAGAACAATAATAACTGGCTTCTTTTATAAAGCATTTTACATACCGATGCAACCTGTCACCGAACGCCCTGCAAAGTTAACAAAGGATACATTAAAGTAAAAATAACTGAAATACCAGCCAGTGTGTCCTTAGTTTCCACCCTCCTTGCACAGGACAGGTCCCCACAGTCGATCGCTGAAGCATGTGGTCACTGAGTGACACCGAGGCTGGACTCCAGAAGACACCAGAGAGTAAGGGCATTTGTCCAAAGTAGGTTGCAATTCTTTACTCAAAATTGTTAAATTTGCTTCTGTTCTGCATATACCCGTAGACACAGGTCGGGAAGGCAGCACAAATGAGAAAACCTGGACGAGCACTGAGTCAGAGACATACATCGTGTGAGTCGGGGTCTCTGGTAAATCAGAGACCCCGCAGGGACGGCCACTACTCAGCGTCCACTGATTGTTCCATGACAAGCTCTGCGTGACTAGGCCTGACCGTCTTTCAAGAGAAGCTGGATGACCAGATTTTTATGCAAAATTCCTCAAGTTTTCAGTGGTAGCTCTTTCTTTAACAGCACTGTGTTTAAAAATGTATTTGCAGATTCGGTCTGCCCTGGGCTCCCGGGAACCTCTCGAGCCTCGAGCTCAGATTCCGAAACCGCATCGGGCTCCGCGTGCTGCTCCGGTTCCTTCTACCGAGGGCTCTCTGGGCGCCGCGGAACAGAAGGAAGCGAGACGGCCCGACCCACGCAGGGCCACGCGGAGCTCAGCAGCACCGGCCCTGCGGGTCAGTAAACACCGAGTGGCCGGGGTGTACAATGCTGCGAGGTGACAGACACTCCTACGAAGTGGCCGGAGGGCTCCTCCGGGAACAGGGGGCAGTGGGACGAGGCCAGGCTTGGCGGGAGAGCACAGAGGCCGGAGGAAGCCGCCTGGGCCGCAGCCACGAACGGCCACCGCGCTGCAAACGCGGCTAGTCTGGAGCGGGATGAGCTGCGCGTGGGAAACACACAGCACTCCAAAGCCTCTGTATGAAAGTAATAGTAATTTCTATAGTAATTATATATTAAATGATTATATTGCAGATATATTAGATTTCATACAATGCATTGTTAAACTTAAAAAATATATATTATACCTGCAGGTCAGATTCGACCTGATAGTCACCAGTTTGTGACTTTTGTTCTAGAAGTTTTGAGAACAAAGAGGACAAAAACCATGGAGGGAATAGCAAGGGAAAAAGAAGAAATAAGCTTCTAATGAAGGTTTGATGGTTCCGGAGTGCAGAGGAGCCCTGGGCTCCGGAACCATGCCTTCGACTTAATTCCAATCCGGTCAAACCCAGCTAGGTCGTTTTTAGGCCGCGGGATGAAAAAGACACACGAAGAACTTGAGTCTAGAAAATAAGGCCTATGTGGACTAAGGAACTTGAACTGGTCAGCCCGAAATGGGAGGGGAGAAGAAAGGTGAAAGATAATTTAATGACAAAATTGGCAAAGCCGCAATGTAGAAGCAATAGTCATGGAGCATTGCAGAACCTGGAAGGACATGTCTTGACTCTCAAGACTTTGTGGAGGGCAGGGAGCCGGAGGGGCCTTGTCCAGGCACTTGGAAATCCAACTTTCCACTGTCAGTCTTCTAACACAGCATTACCTCTGACTGCCCGGGACAAGGTAGAGGCAGGCATCTGTCTGCAACAATACATGCATCCACACTGCTCAGAGAGGCCCCTGGGTTGGGATTCAGCATCGGCAAGCTGGTCATTCCATCACGTGGAGGCTGGAAAGGGGCCGGGGAGGATTCCTCCCAGCCCTTCAGCCTTTGGCAACTAGAGATTGAATGGGCAGCTGAAAACTTTTTCCTTCCTTCTTTTCTTCCCCCAGAGCAAACTTTTCCTTACTCAGTGATCTGACAACTTTTGTACTCTTCTTGTTTTTTTTTGTAGGACAGAGGATAAACTTGGGAAGCTAAGAATAGCTGCTCCTTACTTCTATTAAATAGTCAGTATAATACCCAAAAGAATTGAAAACAGAGGTTCGAGCCAGTGCACGAATGTTCACAGCTTGTACACAAATGTTCATGGCAGCACTATTCAGTCCTCCAAAAGGCGGAAACAACCCAAACGCACATCCAGATGAGTAGATAGATGTGGCGGATTCGTACAATGGAATAATATTCAGCTGTAATAAAAAGAATGAAGTACTGATTCATGCTACCACATGGAGGAACCTCAGACACATCACGCTGAGTGGAGGAAGGCAGACACAAAAGGTCCCATATTGTATGATTCCGTTTATATGGAATTTCTAGAAGAGGCAAATCTGGAGTCAGAAAGTGTAATAGTCATTGCCGGGGTGGGATGAGGAGAATGAGGAAGGGATGCTAATGGGTCTGGGGTTCCTCTGCGGTGATGAAAGTGTTCTGGAACTTGACAGAGGTGCGACTTCGAATGTACTAAATGCTACTGAACTGTATATTTTTAATGGATAATTTTATGTTATGTGAATTTTACTTCAATTTTTTAAAAAGCCAACATAGTGTATTGGTTAAGTACTGACTGCCTGACCCACCACATGCCAGTTGTGTGGCACTGGGCAAGTTGCTTAACCTCTCTGTGCTTCAGTTTCCTCATTTTAAATTGTGGATACCAAAAATACTTTCCTCACAGATTGTTATGAGGAGTAAATGAATGAATACTTGTAAAGTACTAGGTCAGTACTTTCATATTCTAAGTGCCATGTAAATGTTTTTTAAGTAGGTCAATCAGCCCCACAGCCCACTCCAAGCAGGCTGCTCAGCCCTTGGGCTGTTTTCTTCAGGACTGTAGGGGGTTTTTTTGTCCGAACAATTATCTTTATTTTTGGGGGGTAAATGCCTAGGAGGGAAGTTGCTAGGTCATATGGTAACTCTATGTTTAACCTTTCAAGGAACTGCCAGTCTGTTTTCCAAAAGGTCTGCACCATTTTACATTCCCACCAGCAGTGTATGAGGGTTCCAAATTCTCCACATAATAGTTTTATATCTATAATGCATAAAAGAACTATTACAACTCAATAATAAAAATTCAATTGAAAATGAGCAAAGAATCTAAATATATATTACTCCAAAGGAGACAAACAAATGGCCAATAAACCACATCATTAGTCATCAGGGAAATGCAAATAAAAACCAGAAGGTCTGTAGTTCTTGGTCTGACACCATGGCCTCCGGGGAGCCGGGTGGGGCTGACAGGCTCAGCCGTGGTAATGCTTCTGTCGCTGGAGCTACCTGCAGACCAGTCCTTTTAAAGATCCCCACACAATGGAAATAAGCAAGAGCTTCTCATCGGGTCCCAGATTCTGAAATGTCCTGCCGCCACCCACGCAGCTCTTTGTGGGCAGAGACTTGTCTTTAAGGACTCGTGAGGTTCCTGTGAAGACAAGGAGCGTGTGTGAGGCTGCTCTGAAGGAGACACACGAGAATCCTTAGAAGCAAAACGTGACTCAGGCAGACATTCCCGAGGCGCCAGGTCACCAACGCAGGCCCCTTCCCAGGCTGAGTAGGACGACAGGACCGAGTGCTCACCAGCTGTGCTGTTCCCAGGCACTGGCTATTCGGAGCCCAGGTGGAATGTCCACACCTGCGCAGGGGCAGGAATGTTCTCTGCTTCACTCCACCCAAACTTGAGCATTGGAACAATGACCTCATCGTTGGGTTTTGGTAGTTTTTCTGTTATGTTTTTTTTTCTTTTATATGAAGTGGTTTTATTTTGTTTTAGACTAGGTATTATGTTGGTTCAAAAATCAATTAACATGAAAAAGTGAAGTCTGATTCCCACCCCAGTTATGATCTTCCCCGCATACACACATGGCTGATCCACCTTGCTAGTTTCATGGGTATCCTTTCCCAGCCCCCTTTCAGATAACGCAAACAAACACAGATGTTTCCTCATTTTCTCTCTCATTTCGGGAAGGATAGCATACTTTATACACTCTAGTGCACCTTGACATTTTTTACTTAGTGTACCTTGGAAATCGGTTCCTAGAGAGCGTCCTCATTCTTTTTTATAGCTGTATAGCAGTCTGCTGTAGGGAAGTACTATAATTTATTTAACCATTCCCCACTTGATGGATCTGTGGATGGGATTCCAATCCTTTGCTATTCAAAACCAGTGGTGACTAATAAATTATGCACATGTCATTATAATAAATTGTGCACATACCATTATTCACATGTGCAATATTCTATAGGGTAAATCCCCAGCGTTGCTAATGCTGGATCAAAGGTTACCTTTGTAATTTATTGCCTTTGTAATTTTGACAGATATTGCCAAATTGCTTTCCATTTTACTTGCCAACATTAATGTAAGCGAGTTCTATTTCCTCACAGATACACCAACACAGTGTATTGTCAAACCTTTGGATCCTTTCCAATCTGATGGGTGAAAAATTATACCTCATAGTTTCAATTTGCATTGCTCCTATTATGAGTGAATTTGAGTATTATTTTTATGTATTCAGAGTGTGTTTCTGTTTTCTATTCTGTGAACTGTCTGTTCACATCCTTTACTCATTTTTCTTTTGGGTTTTTGGTCTTTGCTGATTAGTGTCTGTGAGTTCTTTATCTATGAAGATTAGCTGTTTTCTATGATATGCCTTGCAAACACTTTGCCTAGTTTATCGTATTTGCAAATGGTGTTTTCGCCATGGAGAATATTTTATTTTGTTTAATTTACTGATCTTCTATGGCTTTTGTGATTTTTGAATTCTGACTCTGAGTGAGAAACACATTACCCATCCCAAGGTTAGAAAGCTTTTAACAAGGAAATTCTCCCAAGTTTTCATCTAGTGTGCATACAGGGATTTTTTTCAACATTTAAAACTTTAGTTCATTTGGAGCTTTTTTCTGTTTTCCACTTTTTCTCACACAGGGAAGGAAATTGCTTGTGCCCTCTCTCTCTCTCTCCAGCCACCCTTCTAACCCCCTTCTATCCTAACCTGAACTTGGCCTGGCCCTTCACTTAGACATTACAACAGCTGCCAGCAATGCAGACTTCAGGAAAAGGCAGCAACCCCAAGGCACCTCCCAGCACGATCAGAATCTCTGCATGAATCTGAGCTGTCTGGGATGAAGCAAGGTTTGGGGGATTGAAGGAGGCAATTGAAAGGAACCCAATGACAGGGACCCCAAAGACGGTTGCCTCAGCCACTTAAAATTTTTGGAAGCACTAAACAGAGTCGCTTGCAAAGGGAGAGAAATGAACTTAAAAAGCAATTCCGGGGTTTCAACATGTGTTCTTCGTTGGTAGAATTCAGGATGAGGATTTGAAGGACCCTGTGGGAGTATCCTTTCACTACTCTCTCCTAATCCTCTCCAAATCGCCCGGGCTCTACAGCTGTTGGTTAGCCAGATAAACTATTTGTTCAATTATTCTTGGCCTGGATGGGGCGGCCAGCCTCAAAGGCTTCGGGCTTCATAATTCGGGCTACTTCAATCGGCCGAGGCCCTCCCAGGGCCGCCTGCGGAAACAGGGCCTGTTTGAAGACAGCAGTGCCCAGCAAGTCTTCCCTTTCCAGCCCCTTTTCATCTCCACCCAGACGGGCCGGGGCAGCCGCCACCTCCCCACGGACCCCGTGTCGGGGAGCAGAGTTAGCGGTGGGAACGATGCCAGAGCAGAGAATCAAGGCAATAAAATAATTACAAATGAAAGGGAGATTAGTGGGCACCGTTGGGGCAAATGCTTCCAAAATGGTTCCTGAAATCTTGGGCGGGCGTTCTCAAAGGAGAAGTTGTCGCGGCAGCTGCTGTCTCCATGGCAATGGGGCAACAGACACCCGGCTGGGACACTCTCTGCAAATGTCAGAGCCAACAGAGCACCAGATGACAGACCGGGTCACCTTTGCATCATGGAAATGGACTGGTCACTAACACACTTTATTTTTCCCATCTGTCTTCTGGCCCTCCCCTCGCCAGCTTCAGCGCCGTCTACTAATAAACGGTTGACAGCTGCTAAGGAGAGGAGTCCAGGCTGCCAGTTGCTCCGAGAAATATTTTCTTTTGGGGTCAGATGCCCCAGGCTGCTGGGAAGTCCTGAGCAGGGGTGGGTGCTCCCTCCCCTGCTGTGTGGTCCTTGCCCCCCTGCCCCGGCTGCCCCCGTCCGTGGCCTTTTCCTCAAAAACTTATTTCAGTTTCTCATGAGATCCCGAGGCAACACTAAGAAGTGGCTTGGGATAACTGTACTGCATGTCTACCCCACGGTCTCCATCGTGTCCCCAAGACTGCCTCAGAGTAACCAAGTCTGAGCAAGCCATGGGATTGCTGTGCAAGCGCGTATTCAACAGAAGTCCCTGATCTTGGTTCTTCCCAAGAGACTGCCACTCCTACGCACTTTCTCTTTTGCTTATGAGTTAATTTTATTATTTTTATTTTACAGCTGGGGTCTCTGTCACCCAGCCTGGAGTGCAGTGGTGTGATCCTAGCTCACTGCAGCCTTGAACTCCTGGGCTGTAGCGATCCTCCCACCTCAGCCTCCTGTTGTCGGGATTACAGGTGTGACCCATCGAGCCTGGCTTCACTCCAAAGCACTTTCTGTGTAAGAATTCTACAACTACTACTAATAGTGTACAGATTATAAATATGATCATAACAATTTGAGATTCTCTCTTCACGTCCCATACCAAGTTGCAGCATATTCTTTGAGGTACTTTTACCAGAGGCAGTGGCTGGGTTTCTCAGCAATATGAGCTGAGGGTATGAACAGGTGCCTTCTAAACACACAAATGAACCATCCTGAAATAATTAACCCATCATGTAGTTACTGGCTTGGAGTCAAATAAACCAGACTCAAACCTCAGCTCCTCCAGCCTCAACTATACACCTACCAAGACTAAACTGTAAGCTCTCTGAAAGTGGAAACTACATAAAACTTTTGTGGATCTTCAATGCCTAGCAAAATGCTCAGAGCAAGTGCCAATAAATAAATAAATACATCAAAGTTCTGTAAGGCTGGGGACTCCAAGCTTTTTGAATCATGTTATCCTTATCAGTAAGTTTTTAACAAGCATCCCCAGAATAAGTATGTTTATTTAAATAACATGAACTATTCTAATAATATATTGAGCATTGTAGAAATACAGAAAAATGGAAATTGAAAAGGTAAGATTGACAATAAGTAGAAGTTCTAATATTTCCTTCTTATGCTGCAACAGGTCCTTCCCTTCCTAGAGGTCACTGCTGTAGAGGATACGCAGTTTCCACACACAGGAGGTTTGCAGTCTAACTAAGAAGCCTTGAAACAAAGAATAACACCGGCACTGCTGTAAACACATAAATAAAATTTAGAGGAGGAAGTGATCATCAAGTGTGCGGATGGGTTTCATGGAGCCCGTGAAGCCCACTGAAATTGAATGCCAACGTTTGTAGGCATGAGCCCATGTGCACTTTTCTAAGGAAAGGTACAAAGCCTTCACAGGAGTCTCAAATGGGGCTGGACCACACAAAACTCAGGAAATACTGGTTAAAAGGGAGAAAAGAACACAAGGAGCAAAAGGGAATACAGGAGAATTCTGTCCAGGTTGTCCTGCTCTCATGGACAGAACAAGCTAGACATCCATAAGTTACCTGAGGAGATGAAGGTATTTCCGAGGACTGAAACTGTGTCTCTGGGTTAGTGACTTTTTCAACTTCTTTTAGCAGTGCCCACTTTTCAAATGGAATCTTACATGGCAACTACATAATATAAAAATCGATCTAATTTCAGATGTTCTGGGTGAAGCAGGGTTGATCCCAGGCCGTCATCTTCTCGCCAGCATTGCCACGTGGGTGACTCCAGGGCTGGAAACCCCCATGCTGGGCTTTCTTGAGTTTGCGATCTAATGATTTTTCTTAATTTACGTCCTCTTCACTCAGTTCATGAACCATCCAAACTTACTCCCTCTGCTTCAGCTTCCATCTTTTATCCTTCCTTTGCTCCCTGTGACAAAGCACCCAACTGTTTTCCACTAAGTGTGGTCCAAGAGCCACCCTCACCAGAATTACTTGCCTTGCTTGTTAAAGCTGCAGATTCCTGGGCACCACCCTGGACCGACTGACTCAGAACCACTGAGGAACCATCATGTGCAACTTTAACAAGCTCCTCTAATGGTTTCACGAGCCCTTGAGTTTGGGATCTACACGGGGCTCTGCCATGAAGTTGCACTCAGCCAGCCAACATCCCGTCAGCGGGGTCTTAACCTACTAAGGGCTGTCAAAATTGACTCTGCTTTCTTGAGCCTACCCAAAAGCTAAAGGATAGATCCAGGAGGAGATGAAAATTCCAGGACTGTGTGTCCATGGCTCCGAGGTGAACAATAACTGGGTGTCCTTTGAGGTGACAATCCTCCTTCTCCGGTCTGGATGCATGGTGGCAGGTGCTTTTCTTTTAGGCTGCAGATAAATATAGCACCTAATGCTTTGTAGACTTCTGGAGGGAAACAAGAGCAGCTTGGAGGAGTGGAATTTGCTGACCTGGAAGTCAGTCATCTGCAGCCATGATGTGGGCAGACATCACAGACCCAGGGGAGAGAGGCCAAACCCCAGAGTTGGACCGTTTGCTTCTGGGGTATTTATTCAGTGGAATGGGACAACCCTGGGACCTTTTGCATTTTTCGCACTTAAACAGGCAGCAGTGGCCTAAGCCTGTGTATATCTGTGTGGTACAGTGGCGTCATGAGACTTTCCCTGAGCTAAAAGGTGAAAGTTGTTTTTACCATATTGACAGAGCAGCAAGAATAATTCAGAGAGCTGCAGATGGCAGGGTGTGAAGTCATAAAATCCATTCTCCATATTCTTTCATGAAGCCTTCTCCAACCCATCCCATTCTCTCCCTCCTTTGAACTCCTATGATAATTCTGTATCAGTGGTATATGTTTTAGCATAAACTTGTTCTTTATTTTTAGTACTTGCTTTTTGTCTCTGAATCTCCAGGTAATAAGCCCCTTGAGAGAAGAGATCACTTCTAATCTTCCTCAGTATCTCCCTTGGTGCCTGTCACAGAGTTGGGTACCTGAGCACCAATGAGCACCTGCTAAAATGAACAGAGACCACAACAATGGGAGAGGGTTGGGAAAAGCAAGCAGGAATAATAGTAACTATAGTTTGCTGAGTATTGATTATGTGCAAGGTATTGGTGTAAGCATTTAATGTGTGTTACTCTACTTAATTTTCACAGCCACCTTATGAGGTGAGCCCTGTGTTACAGAAGAGGTGATTTCGTTACAGAGATGTTAAGTGAATGGACCAAGGTCACACAGCTAACTAAGAGGCAAAGCCAGGATTTGAACCCATGGAGTTTATGTCCAGAGTCCATGCTCTTCTATACACCTTACTGTTGCAGAAGGAAAGCTACCCCCAAGGGGCGTGTGGCAAGTCATGAGGTCAGAGATATGGAGGAAGTATTTGCTTTCCAGAAAAAAGAAACTAGACACTGGAATCTTTACCCCAATTCAGCTGTCAGCGACCAGCCAAGGAAGACTCTCTCCAGCCCAAGGACAGCGAGTCTTTGCGCAGCGGCTCGGCTCTGCTTCCAGCTGCTGAGAAGCCCATGCAGAGGGCAGCGTTTCCTTCCACCATGCTGACTGCAGCCCCCCACGCTCTCCCAGCTCCCAGGGCTCCCTCCTGCCTCAGCATGGATTGGGGGAGAGGTTTTGGGGGGAAACAGGGTGGCATTTGCCAAGAGATAGTAACCCCAGGTCAGAGAGCCCAGGCTGGTGCCTAGGAGTTGCTTGTTGGGGTAATTCCCAGATGAGCTGCACCAAACCCTGCCTGGCAAGAGAACTCTCACTGCCCTAGAAAAGCAACCCCCCAAATTAAAACAATCTTTCACCCCACCTCCTGCCCTCTGCCACGGACTTTTTCTGAAACCTGCCGATGCTAAGTAATGAGAAGATTATTTGATGTCTCTGAGTCCCGCCCCTACAACCCCACTTCTGGATGGCCACATCCAAAGCCACCAGAGGTACGTCCAGCTTTGGTCCAGGACCAGGGGACTAGGCAGCACCTACCGTCTCAAAGGAAAGCACCTTGCAACACAACCCCTGAAGAACCTTTCTTTTGAAGGTAGTGACTATTTGAATGATTTAATATATGAATTAAAAGTGAATTTCTTGCTCCAGTGAGTATTTTAAAAAGCAATCATGGATATATTATACACAGCATGGATATATTATACACAGCAACAATGGAAACAGCATCAGACCAACTGTCCAAGGCATAAAATATCAGTATGGTTTCAAACAGACACTGGCTTCGTTTGATTTTTATGGAAATCTCTGCGTTATGGAAAGTATTCCTAAATGCGAAGTGCAGCATGCTTTCGTTTCTTCATTTCTTTCATCAGCAAACACTACCGTGTGTCTGGCGTGTGCCGGGCTCTGGTCTGGGGCTGCATGCTGGACATATGAAGGAGATGAGAGCCGAGGAGACAGAGAGATAAGAAAATAATCTGCGCAGTGAAAGTTTTGGATTTCTGGGATAGACTCTGTTGATTCTCTAAAGGGAATCCACGGTGAGGGCACCAGGGAGGGAAGAGTCAGATGGACCAAGGGGCTCAGAGGGGCATTTACGGAGGAGGCAGTGCCCCAGGAGATCTTGAAAGCACAAATTGCAGGGAGCTGCAAGGCTAAAGATGGGCGTAACAGTGGAAATTAATACTGACGATGTAGACAGGAGTCAGATCATGGATTTGAAGAATTATTCTGTTATTCGGCTCTTGTAAGCACTTCTCCCTGAAGTAGCTGAAGACTTGATAGGAACTTTCTTCTCTGGCCTGAATTATCTGGAATTCCTTGAAGGAAGAAGCAAGCCTCCTAGACTCACAAAGGGAATGCCTGGCCGTGGCCAAGCACGGGCCCTCGGGGGACTGGCCACGGCTGCAGCTCAGGAAGGAGCAAGGCAGAAGGCGCCGGCCCTCCGCGTCTCTCGGGCCTGCTGCTGCACACACCCGATCTTGCCTAAAGTTCAAGGATTTTCTTTATTCATTTCTCCCCACAGTGCTTAGCCACAGATGCTAACTGGCCAAAAGTTTGGTCATTTTTCATGTGATCTCTTTTGGATAGCAGGACATGTGTTTCTCTGAATGAGTTCAATAAAGTTGAGCAAAGGTACTGCCCTGGAGAGAGTGAACTATAGTAATTGCTATATTTACTGTGCATCAGCTCCCTTCCAGGCACTGTACTAATTGAGATATCTATATCTATATATCAATCTATCTATATCTATCTATCTGTCTATCTCTATATATCTTATTTAATACTCACAGCAAATTTATAAGATAGACTTTACTTTCCCTATTCCACAAATGATAAAATTAGCCTCAGTCTGTACTCAAACTATTTGCAAGTGCCAGGGTCAGGACTCAAACTCAGGTCTGCTTGAGTTGGGCTCTTTCCATCCCTCACCTCCATCCTGGGCTGGCCCTGGGGCTTACTGAGGGCACAGGGCACAGGAAGCCTCAGTCACGTGGCTAAGAAGGAAGTTCATGAATATGGTGCTCCTTCCTTGCTGCCCTTCTTACATCACCCTTGGAAACGGGCAGAGCTTCAGATAAGATCACATTTTCTGGCAGGAAGTCCTATTTGCAACAACATAGATGGACCTGGAAAACATTATGCTAAGTGAAATAAGCCAGGCCCAGAAGGACAAATACTGCATGGTTCCATTTATATGCAGTATCTAGAATAGTCAAACTTACAGAAGCAGAAAATAGGATGGTGGTTGCCAGGGAACGGGAAGAGGGGAACATGGGGAGATGTCGCTCGATGTGTACAAAGCTGCAATTATACAAGCTGAGTAAGTTCCAGAGATCTGCTGTGCCTGTAGCTGAGAATATGATATTGTGCACTTAAAAGTTTAAGAGAGTAGATCTCATGTTAAGTGTTTTGTACCACAGACAAGTAAAGGGACACAAGAAACTTTGGGCGTTGATGGCTATGTCTATTACCTTGATTGTGGTAATGATATCAGGGGTGTATGCATATGTCCAAACTCATCAAATTGTATACATTAAATGTGTGTAATTTTTTGTATATTTCAAGTTTACCTCAATAAATCTGTAAAAAAATATCATTTTTTTAGGTTCTGCTCCATTCAAAATTTCCTTCTCTCCTCCTCTAACATTCAGATTGTCCCCCTCCCCCCAGATTCACATTTCTTTACGTTCAGTGTTGCATGTTCCCTCTTCCCTACTGCCCCTACCCCAGATGAACGTCCTAGAAGTCAAAAACCTGCCGAGGTAAATAAAAGACCTTTTGTTCTCCGAGAGTTGCTGACTTCCCAGCGAGAGTGGCCAGAGGAGCTACGACGACGCGAGCGTCGGTGGCCAGTTTGGGGAAGGACGCCCTGAATTCCGCGTCTCGTCCCGCGGGCTCCCAGCACACGCATCTGAGCTCTTGCACGCGGCCTCCCCGGTCTGACGTTCCTCCCCCTCCCTGATGACACTTTCAGGGTGCTAACTTGGCGAGAACAGAGAAAAGTGCTCTTTTTGCTTGTGAAAAGACTGGGGGAGGGGGAGGTAGGAGGTTCTGCACAGTCTGTGCTTTTCAGGACAGCCGAGCCTAAGCTGCACAAGCCAGGCTTGGTCAGGGAGCCTCGACGGAAGAGCCCTGGCTGTTCAGGGGCACAGGGAGATGGAACTGCGGGTCCCCCTGGGAGGAAAACAATACCCTGAGATCGGCCCTTGGGCTCCCCTGCAGGCGCCAGGCAGCAAGAGTCCCAGGGCGCGCTCCTGTAGTCACACTGCTCCGGGGTGACACAGCGACCCCCGGTGGCAGAACAGGTGCGGTGTCATCGCAGTATCGTGGAAACAGCGCCATCTGCCGGACATGCTGATTTTGCCAACTCCAACTTTTCTGTAGGTATTTTCAACTTGCTTACTTAAATCAGGCCGCATTGAGCCTATTTGAAGTCCACTTGTGAAATGAAAAAAGAAAGTGAAAATGCAAGATATTTTGCTTGCAGGAAGAATGGGGATCAAAGAAAAATGGGTAGCGATTATTTCAATACTATGTGCTGCCTGTCTGTACAGAGGTGTGAACAAGATAAGGCACATTGCGGGGGAAAAAACCACGAATTTTAAAGTCTGACAACTGAGATCAATTCCCACTAGCTCTGTGAGCTTAGGAAAGTTACTTAACATCTCTGAGCTCCAGTTTTCCCTATCTACAAAGGGGAAGTGGATTTACCTTGCAGCACTGTAGCAAAAGTTAAATGAAATAACATTTGTAAAGTAAAATTAAAAGGGTAGAAAGTCGGATATATGTATAATAAATAGATTTCAAAGTATAACAGAAAAATGTCACATAGAAATGTTTTCTAATGTTAGAATTGTAAATTATTCCTGAAATGGATTTATCAAATGAGAAGATGGAATTGCTTGGAGGTATTTTTAAATTAGTCTGGATTTTCCTTTCTCTAGAATGGCTGGTTCTGACCCTTCTCCAAAAGACAAGCTATTTCTGGGCACAGGTCCTAGAAACAGAATTCTGCAAATTGAGACTCCACTACTATTTATTGAGTGTCTGCCACACGCTAGATCCTTTAAAGACGCTCTTTCATTATCACCAGTAAAATCTAAAGCTTCAGGATCTGTTCCCTCTTTCCACCTGAAAAGGTTTTGCCAAGAATATTAGAATCTTTTTTTTATAGCCTCTCAAGTACTTTCAAGATGACTCAGAAAAGCCCAACACTGGCAAGAACCAAAATGAGCACTCACAGGGAGCCCGTCATAGTATATCCACACAGCGAAATACCACGGAGCAATGAAAAGGGTGACCGACCAGATACACACAACAATAGGGGTGAATCTCAAATCTGATCCAAATTTTTAAAAAGCCAGACCAAATATATATGCCATATTTGTGTGAAGTTCTGGAATATAAAGCTAATCTATGGTGGCAGAAATCGGAAAGGTCGTTTGCACAGGGTGGGGGCAGGGATTGATCGCAGAGGGCATCAGGGAACATGTGGGGTGACCTGCATCTGGCGAGGGCTGCGCAGCTGTATGCAGGCAGCGGTGTGCCTGAGCCTGCCGGCACCACCAAGAGCACCAATCATTACACGTTCAGGACGTTCGGGAGCCAGGTAACATCACCTTGGTAGCTTGGAAGCCACTGTGTTGGAAGTGTGCATACCATGGAAGTTGGCAAACTCTACAGAGCGGGGCTTTTTTATCCTACCAGAGAGCCAGCTGTTACACATTTATGAACACACCACTGCATACATGTGTCAAAGCTCATCAAATTATATACTTAAGATCTGTGTGAAAATTATAGCTCTACAAATGGGGATGAAGAAAGCTCTCCACTGCCAAAGCATGCAAGGGAACACAGCTGGAGGCAAATGCTGAGCAGTCAGTTGAGAAAGATTTTCAACAGTCATTTCCAGGATTGAAAAGCAAAACTTAAGAAATCTTTTCGTTCGGTCATAAAGGAACTAAAGCAAGAAACCAGACCAGAATACATGGGCCTCGGAGAAGAGGTGCGAGGTTGGATCAACATATCGAGAGTTGCTGCACGGATTGTAGCTCATGGGCCTGACCTTAGCGAGGAGGAACTAGAGGCCCATGTCAGAATCCAGTGTCCACCCTCTGTAATTTTATTAATTTTATTTCTTAAATCATCGAAGAACTCCCTCATGTTCTCCCTTTATAATCACAGCCTCCCCGTATCCCTAACTCCTGGCAGCCACGGATCTATTCTCCATCACTATTTCGTCTTTTAGAAAAATCTCATAAAAATGACATACAGATGAGAAACACAGTATGTAAATTTCGGAGACTACTTTCTGCACCCAGCATGATGCTTTGGAGCATAGCCAGCTGGTGCATGTGTCCATATTTCATTCCTTTGTATTGCTGAGGAGTATTTCTTTGCATGGACATGCCACAGTTTGTTTATCCATTCACCTGTTCATTCACCTGTTGAAGGATATTTGCTTGGGACAATTATGAATAGAACATCAATAAACATTCATATGCAGGTTTTTATGTGAGCAAAAGTGTTCATTTCTCTAGGGAGTGGGATTGCTGGACTATATATGACAAATGTATCTTAACTTTATAAGAAACTGCCAAACTATTTTCTAGAATGACTACATGATTTTTCATTCCCACTCGTGATGTATAAGCATTGCAGTTGCTCCGTATTCTCATCAACACTAGGTATTACCAGTAATTTTCATTTTAGCCATTCTAATAGATGCGTGTGGTTTTAGTTTGCAAATCCCCAATGCCCAATTATATTGAAATCTTTTTTGCATGTTTATTTGCCATTCATACATCCTGTATACAAGTCCTGTGACAGATGTGATTTGCAGATATTTTCTCCCAGGCTGTATCTAGTGTTTTCATTCTCTTAAGAGCATCTTTCACAGAGTAAATTTTTTAAATTTTTTTTATTTCAACATATTATGGGGGTACAGATGTTTAGGTTACGTACGTTGCCCTTGTCCCCCCGCCCCCACCCAAGTCCAAGTTTCAAGTGTGTCCATCCCTCGGATGGTGCGCATTGCACTCTCCGTGTATGCATATACCCGTCCCCTCCTCCCCCTCCCCCCTGCCTGACATCCAATAAATGTTATTCTTATATGTGCACTTATGTGTTGATCATTTAACGCCATTGAGGTGAGTACATGTGGTGCTTGTTTTTCCATTCTTGGGATACTTCACTTAGTAGAATGCATTCCAGCTCTATCCAGGAGTATACAAGAGGTGCTATATCACCATTGTTTCTTAAAGCTGAATAGTACTCCATGGTATACATATACCACATTTTATTAATCCACTCATGTATTGATGGACACTTGGGTTGTTTCCACATCT